>OX030958.1:5053625-5106125 GCA_943735955.1 Piscicola geometra | reverse complement strand
AACCTCATTTCTTTGTTTCTTGTTCTAAAAAATATTTTTATCCAATGTAGAATACTTTTGAGGTATTTGAATATTTTCTGGTCATGAATAAGAATGAAATATGAATTTTAATAATAAAAGTAATACATTTTAGATAGAATATTTAATAATCATTATTAAAACCAACTTTCTTGAGTTCTCTTCTTCTTGCAATTTTTCCTATTAAAAAAATTGAATGTAAAAAATAGATTTAATTATTTCAAAAGTTTAAAATAATTTAGAAAAGTATCATGAAGTTATATGGATATTCTCACGGGCTTGGTCAGTGGGGTTCATAAATTTCCCACTTTTTGTGGTATTCACGGACCTTCTACCCATTATTAACTAATTTACTTTAACTTATATTGCAATAGTATTCCTAAAGTTGTAAAAAAAATTAAAGAAATTCTGTGCCGATCAGATCTGTTGACAATGAAAATAAAACATAGACTTACTAATGAACAATAGTTACTAACAAAAATTATAATAATTTTAATATTTTGGCATATTTATTTTAACTATGAATTCATTTCAATTTAAATTAAATTTTACTGTTTAACCATTCACATAAGGATCAAAGATAAGTCCATGAATAAACTAATGATGATGCTAAAAAGGTTTTTGACACCTGCTTCTTACTTTTCATCGCGACTGAAAAAGGTCTGAAGCATTGTGGGACATTTTTGAAGTAGAAGTAATAAGAATCATAGTTGAGTCTTCAAAAAGAAAATAGTTTTCAAAGTAGAAAAATTACAATTTTGACGTCGTTGACACGCCCTGCAGGGGATGACATTTTTAATTTGATAGGGCTTCAGAGTTTTAACGAAAAATGTTTTGGGTATGAATACGTTTTTCTATAGAAAAAAAATTCTCAAGAAAACCTTGATTACTCGTAACCTCTCGCATATCCCCGGTCTTGTTTATCCCTCTGCTATCGACTTTTCTCGGAACCATAATTGCAGTGCTATATTTAAAAAAAGTTATTTGAATTTTTTAATTGCTTTTATATAAAAAAATATCATAAAATAATTGTATAAATAAATTTAAATTTAAATTAAATCAGAAAAAATTAGATAATTTATATAAATAAAAGGTTTTTTCTCAGTTTTTTATTAAAATTTCTTTTATTTAATGAATTTGATTGTTAAAAGTTAAAGTTTTTAAAGTTAAACTTATCTTTCCAGCTTTTCAAAGATGCAAATATTTTTGTAGAATTATTGAAGCAAAAGCAACTACCACATTTGATACATTAACATACATGCAATCGCAGCTGGATCATTATTTGAGTGGAAGAAAAACGAACACTCAGTGATCCTTTCAAATATTAGATTAAGCATCAGACGCAATATGCCTGTTTTGCAGATATGACTCTTGAAATTCTGGCTGCACCAGCTTTACAGGCTTATGGGGAGAGGATTTATTCGGCATTTGGCATGTTTTGTCAAGGTCGATGAAACCGAATAAAAAATTATTTAAATGAAATGTAGGCACAAACTAAATTTTAAAGAAATTTCAAAATTAATTCGAATCTAAAATTGTTTTATAATTTTTTTCTTTTCTTTTGGTAGTTTTAATTGATGTAGGTAATTAAAAAGACTCGATTGCATGAGTGGCGATCCTGGGGGAGTCCTGGGATCCTGGGATCCACCACATTTTGGTATTGATCCCAAGACCCCCCCAGGATCGCTGCCTATTCTGGGTAGGAACCACCAAGATTTGCAGCAGATCACCGCTTCTGCTCGATTGGAATTAGTTAATTTATTTCATATATATATATATATATATATATATATGTTTTTTGCTATTGTAACATACACCAAAAGTATTTGGAAACTGAGACTGAAAAAGAAAGCGAAAGGTTATAGGAACGGAATTAAATTAGAGAAAATTGAATAGAAACTAAAACTTAGTAGATTTTAAAAACTGGAATATCAATGATACCACGGCAAAGAAGGAATGTTCTGGAATTTGAATGAAAAGATATGCGTTGAAAAATTGATAATTTAAAAACAAACAAATTTTTTCTAATACAAAACATTAAACAAAAGTTAGTATTTCTTGTACCTGTGCCAATCACCTTTAATGAGTAACCATGTAACAAAAAATAAAGAAATGTGATTTTTGTTTAAGATTTCTTTTACATTTATTTTTTTGATGAATGACTTCGCACGCAAAAATCGAAATTATTGTCATTTATTCAAAAGAAGAAAAAAAATCATAAAATTAATGAAAAAATAAACTATAAAAAAACTATAACAAAAAATAAAAATTATATGCATGTTTTATGACATTTACAAATATTTATATTTTAGAATACATTTTTATATGTAAAAACGAATGAAAATTGTCTTGGTGGTGCGAGCGAAGTTTAAACACATAATCCGAACACAAGAAGATATTTAGAAAGAAAATGATTATTGACAGCCGGATGCGAAAATGTAGTTATTCGAACAAACTTTGAGATTAACGAAAAAACTTGATAAAAAAAGATATTTTTCTCAAGTATTATAAATTTAAAGTGTTATTTGAAGGTTTTTTGGGACGTGAATTTCCTAGACAGAAAATGATTTATGTTAGGTGACTCACATAAATTGTTTATGAACTGTTTGAAAGATTAATAGGTACTCAAGACAAAAACTGTTTTACATTAGTTCCCATAAAAAAAGTAAAAATGATATAATTGGATATTCTTTAATATTTTATATTCTTTTTCCGATGAAATGTTATTTTAGAAGCCTTCTAAGAAGAATATATTTAAAATATTAAGCAAATATTTATTCTCTTCTTTCTGTGAAGTAGAATTTTGTGATTAGATGGCTCATTTGCTCTCATGATAATGAGATCACAAAGTACATGTTTAGGTTTTCATTAAAAATCAAGTAAACTCTTGGCTTTTTTAATTTTAACAAAATGAATTTTATTATTTTTTATGAACATGGCAAGCCTGGAAAGGACTCGAAATATCATTTATTGATATAATGTAAAAACGTCGAAAACTAATTACAAATGCTGGAATCGTTTTGACGTCGAGGTGGTAAATAAGTTTTTAAATATTACTAATGCTTACTCAAAAAGCTTACATTACATCACAACACTGAACAAACTATTTTTTACCTTTCTTAAAAATTACAAAAACTTATTTAAATTGAATATCTGTTATTATTGGATTGTTCTGGTGGCCACACACTTTTTCTATCACAGAACTCATACTATGTGACAACAATATCTATCAACAATGTATATGATTTATAGAAATATTCGAATAAATTAAAACAAAATCACGAACGTTTAACGTAGAAAATCATAAATCTATTAAGAAAAACATTATAGAGGAGTATTTACAGCTCACAAAATGTGAAAAGTGTAAATGTCACAATTGTTCTAAGATATCTTCAATTTAGGTTTTTCACGCTATTATACCTTTCTTGCTGAATAAATTCAAATGTACACTTTTTCGTCTTTTTTCATAAGCTTCTCATTTTAAATTTCATTCATCACTTCACTTGTAGCTTCATTTCCAGCTTTCTTCTTCATCACACTTACACTCTCTTCCTTCTTTTCTGACGCTTCTTTTTCATTCTTTGCAGCCTCTTCTTTTTTGATTGGTTTCATTTCAATAAATGACGATAGCACAGTTGTCTTTTCACAGCAAATTCTTCCAGCTCTTCCCTCAGTAATGTACGGTTTTTTCTCATCCAAGCACGCAAAACGACCGAAACAAATTATAGAACAGAGTTTTTTGAAGTTAGATCTAAAGCTTTCTGAAAGAAAAGCGTAGAGAATAGGGTTGATGCAGCTGTTTGCGTAAGCCAGGCAGTTGCAAAAAACTCTAACGCAAATGAAAAACTCTTTAATATCATCAAGCACAAAAAATTGCAGTAAAAAACAAATGTGGATTGGCAACCAACACACCACAAAAAGAACGACCACTATAATGACCATCTTCATAACTCGACGCTTTGATCTCATGTTTTCAGAACTAGATTTTCTTCTAAAGTCACCTCCGTCTATCAAACCATCCTTAGATTGTCTCTTGTCCTTAGCAGTTTTCCTCCCATTTATATTTCGTCCCATTTTCAGCAGACGATGAACCATCAGCGTATAGAGAACAATGATGATTAAGAGAGGAAAGACAAGACCGAAAAGAAAAAAGGTTCCATAGAAAATCTTTGGGTAAGTTTTGGTCATAATGCTCTCGTTCATGCAAATAAGATCTTCTCCAAATTCGAGCAGCACGTAATCAGCGAAGATGGGAGCGTTGAGGATGAGGACTGCTATCCACAAGAGGACAACTGCAATCAGGGCATTTTTAGTGTTTCTGAGAGTGATTGAAGAGATTGGGTGCACCACCGCGAGGTATCTGTAAAATCAATTCTAAACTTATTTAAATTCATTTCATAATTTAAAACTGGTAGAAATAGGATATTTTCTTGATTCAAAATTAATGAAAAGTAACGAAAACTCAATATTCTCTGCTTTTAACTAATATTTTGTTTGTGTCTTTCTGATATGTTATAAAATTTTAAATTCAAAAATATCAAATTTCTAGAAATTTTAAATTTTAAAATAGTTTATTTTTGAAAATATGAGCACAAACCTGTCGAACGACATGAAAACCAAAGTATCGATGCTAACATGTGCAGTCACGTGAATGAGATAGTGTGAAAGGCGGCACATGAAGAGACCTAGAGGCCACCGGGAAACCATGTAAAGTAGACCTGTGGGGGTAAGAATTGTTTTATTGGTTCAGTTTGAGTATTTTCAGATTCAGAACTAGCATTCTAAAAGGTTCAAAATGATAATTTATAATATTTGGGAATACACCACCTGTAGCAGGCACGCAGATGAGAATGAAAAACATGTCAGCCAGGGCGAGATTAAAGATTAAAATATTAGTGGTATTTCTCATGCTCTTGTTCATCGCCACTGTCAGCATTACGAATAAGTTTCCCACAAAGCCAACCAGCACGATGACCAGGAAGAAGGATGGAACCATAACCTCGCCACAAGTTCCGTCTATTTCGGTCTCATTAGAGGCATTGTAGTTGACAGTTGTAATAGGGTTGAATGTTTGAGTTTCTGGTGGCCAAGTTGAATTGGTGGTGTTGTAGAAGTTATTGTTGTAAAGATCGTTCTTTAAGTTGATGGTTTGATTCATCATTGTGTGGTTTGATCCCAAGAGACTGGTATGAACTTTGAAAATAGCCTTGGCACTAGCTGAAAGTGTTTTGAACTGTTTTGAAGAATGTTTCAATATTAAATAAATACTGAAAAAATTATATTTGAATTTAACTTTTTTGCTTAAGAAAGCAAATGGACTTAAAAACAGTTTCAAGATATATATATATATATATATATATGTGTGTGTTCGTGTGTTAAACTACTTTGTTTTATATATATACAATGTATATGACATTGTAAAAAAATTGTTACATAATTTAAATATTAAATTTTTTTGAAGAACTTTTTTTATAAAAACAGGTTGTTCTTATAAGGTTTTAGGAAAAAAAACGTAAAAATACTTTATTTCCTATTTTATTTATTTTAAAAAACGAAATCACGCTTTTATCGCCTATGTTAAACTACTTTGTTTTATTCCCTATGCTTTTCTTTGAAATCTTAGTTTTATTACTCCATGGAAAATATTTATTTTAATTTTATTTAAATTCTTTTTTTATCAATTTATTTATTAATGCCTCAAAGAATTGCACAACGCGTAGCTGAAATAATTCAAGCTTGTTATCAGACTCTTAAAAAAAGCTTGAAAGCCAAACTCTGAGATGAGAGATCTATCATTAATTTTTTTAAATAATACCCTTTGATCCAAAAATTGCGCTAAATAAACAAGTTTTTTCAAAAATAGATTTGTACGTATCATTATAAAAATGTTTTGTGTTTTAAAAGTTTAATCTTTAAAATGTATTTAATATAAGTTGCTCTTTCATATTCAATTTCACATTTTCCGCCTTATAAAGGAAAAATTATTTTTGTGTTGCTTCATATCACGTATTCTTACGTGCCCTTTAATAACACAAGATCACATTAAAAATATTAGAAAATAACTTCATAATAGATTGAAACACACGGCTTGTTATTCAATTTACTAAATTTTTAGTTTAAAAAAACTTAATTAATATATGATTCAATGAATTTAAAAAAATCATTTCTAAGTAAAACTTGAGATTTTTTCAGTCACTCCCTCCTTCAAGGCTTTTCTGAGTAATTAAATCTTAATAAAATTGTTAAATTTCAGTGGATGAATAAAAACTTTGTTATAAAACTTTATAATAAAAAAATAAAATCTTTAAAAATTATTTTCAATAATTTTCCCACATTTTAAACGTTGGAGCATGATTAATTGCGTCAAAAATGTTGTTGGACGTAAAGGACTTACGTTTACGTAAAATACTTAGAGAAATATGAAAGGCTGTCAAAATAATATTTTGTTTAGTTTAGCTTTGACAAAACTACCGAGGGATTACTTAGATCAGCACATCAAAAAGATTAAATGTGTATACATTAGTCAATGCTGTTATTTTTGACAAAATCCTATATTTTTTGAAGAGAAAATGTTTTCTTTAAGCATGCGGTTATGCTGTGTAATAGTTGAACATTAAGCTAAAATGTTGAGCTAGAAGACTCGGTCTAATGACACACAAACTATATTTATATTCAACGCAACAAAAAAAAACTCTAAAACAAGCCATGCATAAATCTTTAATACATCAAACTCTGTCCACTCAACCCATGGAATAACTTCATCACTCAAAGAAAAAGGCTTGCTGGGCCCTGTACTTGTGAATAAACCACCGCACCCACTGAACCTCACGAAGACAAGGTTGCTTTTAATAAATAGACTACATGGACCGTTGGGTTTTAATAAAAAATATATGGTAGCAAGTTTCAACAATTTATCTTTTAAATAAAATAAATACTTTTGAATGAGTTACACTGGGAAAAACTCATTATTGAAAAAAAGAGTTTTTTTTAAATATTGACGCAGAATAATATATACAATAAATTGTAAAAGTATTTTTAAATTAGTTACTATATAAGTGTACTTGACGAGTGAGGTGTTTTTATTGAGTTAACATGTTACAACAATTTATTCATTGAAATATCTCTTAGTAAATATATATTGCTTTGGTATGTTTATTTGAATACAGAATAGCAATAGAATTATTTGATATTTTATTTGTTTATCAGTTTTTAATTACAAAAAATCTCTAACATAATTCCATAATGTTAAATAAATATGATTTTTAATTTATTTATTTTTATTTGAGGTTTTTAAAAAATTTTATCATTAAAATTGGAATAAGAAAATTTATGATAAATTATCTTACATGCAAAGTAGTTGCACGAGAAACCTCTGCGGGAAAACCGCAAATAAATTGAAAGGTATTCACGGAAGAGAAAATTGTTTAAGGGGTACTTACAGGAGAAAATAATTCATCAACATTAATTTCTATTATAAAAAAATTAAAAAACTAAACATTTTATTTTGCATTATCTGAGTTTCTATTTCATGCTTTATATTAAATTTTATTTGTTTTGTGCAAAACGTAGTTTAGTGCCGTTAGCTGTCTTTGATTTTCGTAATGAAAGGAAGAGCGAGAAGAAAATGAACGAATGACAGTGAAGTTTGCGGTTTGAGGCGGGAATAGGAACAGGATCATATAGGTGAGTGCGGGAGAAAAAAAGGTTTAATGAGGGAAGATTGAGAAGCTGAAAATGCCTTCACGCGCAAACCTCTTATGAAACATATTTCATTTTTAAATATTCGAATTGAAAAATGGATATTTTAATAATTAAAAATTATTTTTTCGAAGATCTAATTTCATATAAGTTGAAAAGGCAGAAGTTGTTTTATCAAGGAACTTGTTGAGCTTAAAATTTAATGTCATCGAATTTTTTTGAACTTTAAACTTTTAAAATGAACCTTAGTTTATCACTATTAATCAAATACACTTTTTTTTATTTTGGGGCTTCGTGATTATATGATATATATCTGGAATGCCAAACAAATTTGTATAGAGATTCAGAGTTTTAAAATGCTAATTTAACGTGCTTTTTAAAAAAGAAAAAAACTTGTTGGTAACATGGTCTATTAGTATTAACTTCCATCAAAGGAACTTTTTCTCTCTCCGCATCAGCGTGCAAATAACATTCGTAGTTTTACTTCTCGGCATGTCACACACTTTGATCATTCATTGCATTCATATACGTCCATAAAATGTTGTTTGGTTTTTTATTCCCTATATGCATGAGTTTTAAATGCGATTACTCAATTATTATGACTATTGATATCGCTGTAGTGAACTAAAAATCAAGTTTGTAAGCTTATCCGAGCAAAATTATTTTCCAAACTTTATTCAAATCTAGATAGCAGTTCATTATAAGGTTCGTTAAGCATTATCCATGAGTCTCTGCCAAGCCAGCATTTGTGGATAACTTTTTTGCGTTTTTCTATTTATGTTCACGTGCAGTGTAAAATCTTTCATTCTTTTTTATTCAGTTTAAAAAGCCATTTTAAACATTTTAACTCATTAGTTTACAGAAAATTGTGAAACTTACTAGCTTATAATAAATATCTGAGTTTGGTGTGATTAGATCAATAAAGTTGATTGACTGATCGTCCTTCAGAGAAAAAATTCCATCAATTAAGGAAGAATGCAATTGACTTTTCAAAAGTCTGCGGAATTTCCAATTATAACTAATAAAAGATCTCATTGAAATTGTAAAACTATTCATACTTTTGTCAAAAAAATAATTTAAATTTTTTAAACAATTATTATCTAAAAGAAGGTATGATTGAAACCATGGTTTGACTGATCGATAGGCTGACTACTGATTTTTTTAAACAAAATTATTTTTTTTTATTTACCAGCAAATTCATTGTTTTTCTTTAAAACTAGTCTAATAATTATATCTAAATACATTTGTCATGATTAGAATTTCAAATAATTTTTATTTTAAATATATAGGAAACTTAAAATTTAATTTGGATTAAATTGATAACAAAAAGTATAATCTTATTCACTGGTTCAATCTTTCATTTCTACCTATTTGCTGTTCTTAAAATTTCAAAAATATTTGCGACATCTTTTAACTGAATTATTTAAAACAAAGCTAAAAAATAAAATTATTTTAAAATCACATTATCTTTAAATATTCTATCCGAATTCATTCACACGTATAATATACATTGTATATGCTTGCTAATATATAAACTCAAAGACAGTTTAAATTTGTTAGTTTTTTCAAAAAACTTTAAATATTTAAAAAATGGGTAAAAATTGAAAAAAGACTTTTTAGCGAAACTATATAAATTGTCACTTTTAATTGTCACAAAAAAGCATTTGCCTATTTCAGTTTGTTTTACAAAATTCAGTTATAATTTCCCATTTTTCAAAGAAAAAAATTTTTTGAACCCAAAAAATATGCGATAAGTTGAAATAAATAGAATAAAGATAGCTGAAATTCAATAAAGTATAACATTTGGTGCAAAATATAATGAATTCTTCTCACCATAGTCAAATATTTCAGAACCTAAGTTAAATCTTAAACATCTCAACTTAATTTTTTTCATCTTACCTTTGTTCCCTTAAACTAAAGTAATAATAAAATATTTTTTAAAGTTTGCGAAAGAAATTGGAAATAAAATTATGTCCGTTTTTATATAAGCCTAAATTTTTAAAACACGTTGAAGTCATTTTCACACTTAAAAACATCCATCAAAATAAATTTATCGGAAAGTGTTTTTTTTTCGAACAAAGTCTAGGAAAAATTACGAGGCCTATTTTTCAAGAAATAAATTGACTATGTTGAAGATTTTTAGTGAGTCAACAAAGTGACAACCGTAAAAGAAAAATGTTTTTAACAAAAATTTCAATAACAACAATACCAATCAGAAAAGTATTAAAAATTACATCAACTTCAATAAAAAAATCAATTTTAATAACATTGGTATCTAAAATACGATCAAGAAGCTTTTTATTTATTCTGACTTTTCATTCTATTTTCTATCCACCGTTACGCCCTTAATCATGATATGATTGGGTTTTCAAAATACTCCATCTACTTTTTTATCGTTTTTATTTATATTTTTATCGCTCGTTTCCATAATAGTTCCAAAAAAACTCTAGCTATAAAACTTTAAAAACAAAAATAATTGTCAAAGCAATCGAACTTTTTAAAATGATTTTAAAAATTTGTGGACCAAAGTGGGTGACAAATGGAAAAAAACAGTTAGAATTTTTTAATACTGGTTTCTGTGTGCATTGGCTTGTAAAGATTTTAGAAAAAAACGCAATAAAAAAGAAAGATGCTTTCTTGTCGACGGTTTCTCAAAAAAGGATAAAAATTATAGCACTAGTTTTTAAAATACTATGTTTTCCTTTTTAAAATGTTATTGTTAGTAATATAGTATTTGAGACACATCTGTTCAAATAATTTAACAAAAATCTTTTTACAACTTTCTTCATCCACTGAAAATTGGCTTATACACTTTTTTTGACAAAAAACTTTGGACAAAATTTCTTCCTATTTTTGTGAGTTACACGTTAAGCTGATTTAAAACATAGGATTTTACTTTTATTAAGTCTTTAAATCCACAATCAAAAGAAATGGTCTTATCATCTTTAAATAATAATTTTACGTTGTACTTTTTTGACAAGGACCTAAATGCAATAGCCGTCATTTGATGTCATGATTTGCGAATTAGTCAAATATAAAAACTATCATATTGTATAATAAAAAATATTATAAATAATTTTTCTTCAAAAAATCAAGATCTCGAGATGATAACTTTTTTCTATTTGAATTGTTACACTATTTTATAAGTTGCACATTAAATTTTTAAAATGTTATTTGCACAAGTGTGTCGGAATTATTTGACAGCTCCTAATTTCAACCTTACTAAAAAAAATTTGTAAATTTAAAATTTAATATTTTGTTTCTTTTTCCTTTTCTTTTTATCTTAACTTTGATTAATGATTAAAGAAAAAATTTTGTAAATACTTTCAATCTTAGTTTTTATGTAGGGTCAATTTTATCGAAAACAAAGTATTTTGTGTTGATTTGTTTGATCTATTCAGAAAAATCTACAAATCTGAACAAAATTGACGCTAGTTTAGCTTGAAAATAGATTCACATATTTCAAACCGCCTTTGCGATCGGACAATGCTTGGAATGCAACACTCCAGCGACCAACATTCCAGTCACAAATGAGGCGGCTCTCTACACACGAGTCCGACGAAGCGCATCAGCGAAATGGTTTCATGGGACCAAACCCCATACATTGGCACTTGTCTTCGTGTGTCTGCAAATGAACTTTATTTATAAATTATATCAACTATCTGAGATGCAGCACGAAACGTCTCCGCAGATCAAGGATGTCAAATCGAAAACAAGTCTCGTCGTATTAGCAACCCCAATCGACTTATGCTAATGAGCAAAAGTGACGTTTTACAGTAAAATTATAGAAAAGTC
Source organism: Piscicola geometra (assembly GCA_943735955.1). Taxonomy (NCBI): domain Eukaryota; kingdom Metazoa; phylum Annelida; class Clitellata; order Hirudinida; family Piscicolidae; genus Piscicola; species Piscicola geometra. The sequence continues at coordinate 5,094,614 of OX030958.1, read as the reverse complement.
TTAAAATTTAAGTTATGCGTTATTCTATCGAAATAAAAAAGCAAGTGCATGAAAGACAATTATATTATCTTTTAAATGAGTATTTTATAAATAAATTATATATTATGTAAGCTTTCAAATAAAAGGATTTTAATCAAAATATCCCTTGAATCTAGCGTAACAGTAAAAAGCTATAATTTAGGGACTGCTACTTTTTATATGTACTTATTCATTTCTTAATGCGCTAACCAAAAAATTACGTATAATATTGAATTATACATAATTAGATTCGTCTTTAAATAATCTATCATTTTATTTTTCTTAAATTGAATAAATATTAAGTGAGAAGTCAGAAAACTCGAGGCAAAGCTTTAAATTTAGTAATTCGGGAATCAAAAAAGATAGTTTTTACTTAAGAAAGTTATTGAAAAAGTATAAGTTACACTCAATAAAATTCTGTAAAAAAAGTTTTGAAAAAACATTTTTTAAGTATACGAAATAGATTTTAAAGTGTACATGCTTATGACTTAACACAAAATTGTTAAGTTATTAAGTTAAAATAGGTATAACTTTTTTTTAAACAAACAAATTAAAATTTGGTTAACGTATTTAAAATCAGTAAATCAAAATCGACAATTTGAGGGTTTCAATTTTGAAAAAGTATATAATAATTAATAAGAATAAACTACTGTAAAGGTTGATTTCTTCCGTAAGTGAAGCTTTTAAAATGTTAATAACTTTTTCATTTTGAAAGATATTATTTTTTTAACTTTCAATTCTGATTCCTTGTATCAAATGAAATAAAACAAGTGATTTTCAACAATATAAGAAGAAAAAAACAAAACTTATGACAAAAAAACACTATTTCTGTTTTGTGAGGGGGCCGTGAATTGCTTATAGATTATGACGTAAAAACGGTACAAAAAATATGTTCTTTTTAAATTTTAAAATAGGTATAACTTTTTTTTAAACAAACAAATTAAAATTTGGTTAACGTATTTAAAATCAGTAAATCAAAATCTACAATTTGAGCGTTTCAATTTTAAAAAATGAACAAGTTTTAAAAATCGATTAGGGTTGCTAGTCGTATACTGATCCATGACAGCCAACGCATGAAATCGTCCATTTTAAATCATGAGCAGTAAATTGAAAGCTGTGAAAATGTCACGATGAAAAAAGTTATTTGTGCAGTTTTCTTGTGCAAATAATTATTCATCCAAATGAATCAAAATTATAAATCACCCCCAGCAGCTATTAAAAAACAATTTTTTATTAAATTATTTTCTCATAACTCTGTTTTGTATTTTACGCCATTTTATCACACGTTTGTACTTTTGCCAAGAAGCATTTACAATCTTAACAAAACATAGAAATTGCAATACTTTATTATAGAACATAGAAAATAAATCGACAAACACAAGCTTTCTGTAGCAAAATTTATTCAATTTGTTTAAATTGTAAACTAATGAAGTTGTTAAAAATTGGAAAAAGTATATAAATTATTTAAATAAATTTTTCAACAAAATTAATTCTCAGAAGCACATAAAAGCTAACTTGTGCCATGTCTTTCATTTATGAATAGAAACAGTTTGATCTCATTCTAATATTCATTTCCCATTCAAACAACTATTTATTATTAAATATTTATAACTGATAAAATACCGTTATCGTTCATCTCTTCTATTCTTTTTTCATCTTCGTTATCATTTGCCATTTTACTCAGGCTTGAACAAGTATTGAGTATCGACACGAGTAAACATTTTATTCGAGTTTTCATTGAAGCGATAAATGAATGAGCGAGACATTTCTTTTAAACAATATTTTTTTAAATTATAAGCGAAACAGAATACTGATTTATTTTAAAGGTTTCAAAAAAATATTCACTAATTAAATGCTACATTTCGATAACTTTTTATAACTACCTTACTATCATTACCATTATCATCTGCTTTTTTTCTTTATCTGCATGCTCATGTAAACTCGAATTTAATAGAAAGGTTGATTTATCAAACTTTATAAAAGTTTCCATGTCAGCTTTATTTTAGGTGCATAAATAACTGTAAAATGTTTATATAATGTGTTTTTTTATTTGTTCATGAATCTAAAGAGGTGTGTGTAGGCATTTGTAAATAAAAAATATTTGAGAAGAGTGAGCGGTAGAGAACTAGAGTGACTGCTGAAGTGCCTGTGTAAGAAGCATCAAATGTTTAAAATTTCAAATGTTCGTCTTACTTTAAAAAAATTTATTTAAAAATTTATTTGGTGCTTACTAATTTTTTTCAAAATGATAGTTTTTTAGTTTACAAATTGGTTTTCTTTAATTAATTACTTTCTTCAAAAGTAGTTTTTGCTAAAACTTAAAAAAAATAGTATTTTAAACGACTTTCAACGGATGTAGGATAAAAAGCTTCTCGGAGAAAAAGCCTTCGGATAAAATACCTTCTACAAAAAGCCTCCCGGAAAAAAAACCTCTTGGAGAAAAAGTCTCTCGGAGAAAAAGCCTCTTTGTTAATGTTTTAGTATAAATAAAACGGACTTTTTAAAAAAAAAACGGATTTTTTTATAAATTCGTATCACAATTTTAAATAAATAAAACAAACTATATTTTTTTAAATTACATAATTAAAACGAACTATAATTATAACTATAACGGACTTTATTTTTTTAATAGATTTGTTTCACAATTTTAAATAAATAAAACGGACTATATTTTTAAAAAATACATAATTAAAACGAACTTTAATTTATCAAATACAATAATTTTGGTTAGCAGCTGCCATCTTGGCAGCCGCTTTAACCGGAATGATTTTGTTAAATAGTTTGTCTTCTTATCTAATAATTTAGTTTTTTTAATTTCAAATAATTATAGTAATCATAATTTATATCTTTTTTTGTTTTCTGGTTTTAAATTTATCTTGCTCTCGGAATTAAAATCTTCAACCAATAACTGTCTAACGGACTACAATAAAAACTTATTTTGAAAGGAAGAAGTGCCAAGGCCTCAAATTGAGCACTAATGCACAGTTTGCAAGAACCCACTGGCTACCTACTGCACAAGGCAGATGAGCTCTGCAGATGAAGGACAGACTGTTAGAACGAATCTTCAATACATGACTGTGTTTATGAAGAAGTGCCAGGGCCTCAATTTGAACACCAGTGCACAGCTTGCAAGCACCCACTGGCTACTTACTTCACAAGGCAAATGAGCTCTGCAGATGAAGGACAGACTGTCAGAACGAATCTTCTACACATGACTGTTTATGTATATTATCTATTGAAAACTGACGTATTAGACAATTATTACCTTACTTAGATGACCCTTCTTTAACGATGTCCATATATTTAAAACTCATCACCTCCTTATTTAACTACTTCTATATCATTATTTACTTTTCGTACGGATCTGAAGACATATCTGTTAAACAAATTCATTTACCAGCGCTCTTGAATTTGAGGAAAGAGCGCTATAGAAATTGATTTGATTGATTGATTGAATAAAAATTATTGGTAAACGGATAAAAAGTCTTCAGAATAAAAAGTTTTCAGGATAAAAAGTCTTCAAGATAAAAAGTCTTCAGGATAAAAAGTCTTCAGGATAAAAAGTCTTCAGGATAAAAAGTCTTCAGGATAAAAAGTCTTCAGGATAAAAAGTCTTCAGGATAAAAAGTCTTCAGGATAAAAAGTCTTCAGGATAAAAAGTCTTCAGGATAAAAAGTCTTCAGGATAAAAAGTTTTCAGGATAAAAAGTCTTCAGGATAAAAAGTCTTCAGGATAAAGTCTTCAGGATAAAAAGTCTTCAGGATAAAAAGTCTTCAGAATAAAAAGTCTTCAGAGTTAAAAGTTTTCAGAATAAAAAGTCTTCAGGATAAAAAGTCTTCAGGATAAAAAGTCTTTAGGATAAAAAGTTTTCAGAAAAAAAAATCTTCAAAAAATTAAATTTTAAGGAAAAATACGTGATTAATACGTGATCCTTAAAACTTAAAGAATAAAATGTGATACTTTTATCTAATTTTTGCTATAAATTTTTCTCGAAATAGCCTTTGAATAAATTTGACTTGGCTGTTGTTGTTTCGTCACTTTAACCATAAGGAAATAATGTTTAAGGAAGAATACGTGATTCTTAAAACTAAAAGATTGAAATTTTATACTTTTATCTAATGTTTGCTCAATTTTTTTTTCATTCTGGAAATAGCATTTGAATAATTTTGACTGGGTTGTTGATTCCTCAATTTAATCATTAAGTTTTTTGCTGGTTCTCGATCGTGATTATTTTTTCTTGAAAATAAATTTTTGAAGATTTTTTCTCTGAAGAGTTTTATCCTGAAGACCTTTTATCCTGAAGACCTTTTATCCTAAAGACTTTTTGTTCTGAAGACTTTTTATCCTGAAGACTTTTTATCCTGAAGGTTTTTTATCCTGAGAACTTTTTTTCTAAAGACTTTTTATCCTGAAAACTTTATCCTGAAGACATTTTATACTGAAGACTTTGTATTCTGATGACTTTTTATCCTGAAGACTTTTTATCCTGAAAACTTTTTATTCTGAAGACTTTTTATCTTGAAGACTTTTTATCCTGAAGACTTTTTATCCTGAAAACTTTTTATCCTGAAGACTTTTTATCCTGAAGACTTTTTATCCTGAAGACTTTTTATCCTGAAGACTTTTTATCCTGAAGACTTTTTATCCTGAAGACTTTTTATCCGTTTACCAATAATTTGTATTGTATTTGATAAATCGTTTTAGGTATGTATTTTAAAAAAATATAGTCCGTTTTATTTGTTCAAAATTGTGAAACGAATCTACAAAAAAATCCGTTTTTTATATAAAAAGTCCGTTTTATTTATACTAAAATATCAACAAAGAGGCTTTTTCTCCGAGAGGCTTTTTCTCCAAGAGGTTTTTTTTCCGGGAGGCTTTTTGTAGAAGGTATTTTATCCGAAGGCTTTTTCTCCGAGAGGCTTTTTGTCCGTTCCCCACTTTCAACCGGTAGGAAACTAAAATGTTATTTTGAAAAGTTATAAGTTATTTTGAAATATATAATTTATTTCTTTAAAGTATCATTTAAGTTGGATTTCTGAAAAGAATTAGCCGTGAAATAAGCAGATAATGAGAATTTATGACGCGAACAGACACACTTTTTCTAATTCTTTTCATGTAAAATAATGGATCTAAAATTTAAAAACAAAACTTTTCCAATTTAATTTTTTAAAATACTTTTAAAACTACTTTTTATAGATGAATAAAAAAGATTAGATGATAAAAACTGTATAGTTCTGAATTTTTTATTTAAAAAAATATACATTAGTATTTATTATATTTTAATATGTGATAAAAAGACTAGTCTGGTTTTTGTGAACCAAAGTTTATTTTAATTAACTGTGCAAAAAATAATTAATATTATATAATATTTATAGGTTGCTTAATAGTCTTTTAGTTAGACTAAATTAGCATTACGTTTGTTTGTTTGCTATTTTTTCATTAATTCTCCGTATTTTAATTTTGATCTTTTAAAATTATAGTATATAATTATTCTCTATTCATCATTTTCACATTAAAACTTGTCGAAATTTGGTATCCTAATTTTAATTTTACACAATTATTTTTTCAACATATAATTTAAGTATAGAATCATATACTTCTAAGATACATCTTTTCAGTAGTACCACGTCCAATTTTAAAACTGTTTTTATAAAACTTTGAAATTGGAATGCTTATAGCGTTTAGCTCTAAAAGTACATGAATCAGACTCACCTAATGGATATGCAACAAGAACTCATGAAACCTGAGCATTTTGTTGAGTGCAGTCGAAAATAAATTAGATGAATGGGTGGCCAAATGATGAACGACTCGTTGTAAAAGACTTGCGGCCTATACCATAGTTTGGGATTTCGATTCCTACACACGCTAATAGAGGGAAAATTTTGAAAAAGAAATAGCCGTCACTGAGAGCAACTTGAGCCCCCAGAAGATAAATTACGAAAAAAAGATTTGTCATATCTCGCCTACGACATGGCGGTTAAATATGAAAAACGTTTACGTTTTTTAAAATATACATTGACAAATGGGAAAATTTATTCAAATTAACACTGGATTTTCTTTGCCGATTTTAATTTGACGAAATTAGATTTTATAAGTAGACATCTTAAATTTATAAATTTCAGAACTAAAAAAAATTCGTTTTTCTGAAAAGTTTTTCAAGCAAATATATTTATAAATGCGTTCAATTCAGGTGTTGTATTGAGTAAAAGGCATTCACACAGAACCGCATTTAATGGCCAAGTGCGCAGAAAGTTCAATAAAGATTAGCCACTTTTCCAATAAACATACTGCGTTATTGAGCTCTTCGTTGGTTGCCTACAAAGGAAAATGTACGTATTGTGGGTAGTTTGAAAAACTCTAGGATTTATAGAGACTTTATCACAAAAAATTTAAAGTTTCATATATAAATAGAAATGTAAGTTCTGTTTTTATGTCTTCAAAAAACACGATTAGACAATACTAGATGCCGAACGCTTTTCAGATACAAAGCCTTTAAGGCTGCATAAAAAATTTCAGGAATGCTCTATCAATTGCATCACCACTTATCTGCCGCTCGCTAAAAGCTGATAAAAACCTCTGAGTTCAATCCTTTTTTCATCACGTTTCTACCTACATTATTTTTGCACTTCGAGCTGTCAAACTTGATTCATACCACTCGACGTGAGTCAGAGGCAACTGTTCTTATCTCTCCACGCATCCACGCCACCCATCTATCAGTTTTCTTTTTTTTGTTTCATTATACTGTTTGTTTTAATGAATATTTTTCACTATTGAACAAATAATTTATTCTTAGATACGAGATTTTGATATAAAGAGTGTGTATAAAATTACTCGAGAGCGGGGATGGCCTAGATTGTAGACGTCGGACTCGCGACTCTAAGGCTGTCTGTTCGAATCCCTGATGAGCAACCGTGAACTATCATATACCTAGTGTATATGATGCGGTGTTTGCGACGTATGCATTGAGAGATGTGTACGTCGTGTGGAGTGGCGCCTCTGGCGCAAAAGAACCATTGAAACATGGCCTGCGTCTGTCAGGCTGTGAACGATATAGTCTATATCATATATCTATATCATACAGACCAACAACAATATTTTTTCTTTTACTTCAGACCGCCCTACAAGTGATAAAGTTTATACTTTCAGATGCGTATGCATCCAAACTGAAGTACCGTAAAATACCAATATATTCGTACACTTTAAAATAATAGTTTTTTTCAAATGTACGAAGGTAGAGGTATTTTTTCAATTAATTACCAAAACTCTAAATCGATAAAAGTTTTTCTATTTTTCTATAAATACTACCTAATTTAATAATAGTTTTTTTACTTTTTCATGATTTATTTTTTTATTTTTTTAAAATGCAAAAATAATTTGACTATATTATTAAAATTCAGTTAGTATATTTTTTTTTCGTAATTAACACCATAGAAACTCTATTTTTTTTAATTTATGTACAAACTGAGGGTCCAAAAGAATGATTTGTTCGAAAAATTATAGTGTACGAAAATTAAAGGTGTAAAAAATATCTGGTATTTTACAGGAATATAAATCAACTTTAAAAACCATTTCTGCCATTTTTTGAATTATAAACAAACTTTTTTATAAAATGAATAACTCGCCTTTTGTAGCGAATAAAACATAGTTAAGGGGAATTTATTACAATACATTATTCAAAAGAATTACATAATTGAAGCTCGTAGAACTTTTGTGAAGACTTACGTTGATTAATATCCGTAACCAAAAACCTCAAATACTTGTTCAAACGCGTCAAAACTGGAAGTTTTAATGATCAAATTGAAAAAAATGTGTGGAAAAAATTTTTGAATGAGAAGGAATTCGAGGAAATAGTTTATTTCAGAGTTGTTTTCAAACACTTCTAAATTTGCAGAATCGTTTTGAGTTGATCAAACAAAAATGTAAAAACGTTCTAACGCTTAAGAAAGAGTGCAAAAAACGAGTCTTAAATTGCCTAAAACTTGAAGTCAAAAGATGTGGAAAGACGGTCTATTGTATGTAAAGAACGACTCAACAAAAATAATTTAACATGGACATGTATTCGAGAATAAAATTGATATATTAAGACATCTGAATAGTCTTGATTTAAGCTGTGACAAGCACAACTATCGACTGAAAAATGCAATTATTACGGTTTCAAACTCTTTCTGTGAATTTAATCAAATGAGCTTGTTTTAGTATATAAGAAACTGTTTCAAATAACTTAATCATAAAAGATTGTCTTTTGGTAACAATAAATTCTAGTCAAACATTGGAAGAGAAACGGCCAAAAAAGCAGTTTCATTTTGAAATAAACTTGTTACCGATGTTTCTTTCCAGACAATGTTTATTGGATTATCAATATGGGAAAAAGTTGTCAAAAATTAAATAATCTTCAAAAAAGTGTCGCTTTTTATCGATTTTTAAAGTTTTGAAATTTTTTTTTCGTTTACAATCTTGTGATTTATTTATTTTATCAGCTTTGCTTATTTTAATTCTTTTCAAATCAAACTTCGGCACCTCGCTAAAAATTAATTGAAAAGCATAATGCCGAGATTAAAGATAGCGAATACAACAGTAAAATAGAGATAGCTCAGCAATACAGACTAATGAATTTTCTCTAATATTGATCATCTCATTAATGCGTAGGTTTGTTTTCTTTGCACACATTCACATAAAACACCAGTCATCTAATCCCTTAATCAACAGGAACCTTAAAGAAAAATATACGCTTGATTTTTATTCTATGAGCATGCCTTTGCATACTTGACATTTACAATGACTACAATAAAATAGGTGTGAATATAAAACCACCCAGAACAGTTCTACTCAAGCAACTTTTTAAAAACCATTAAAACAGTCACTGTTTGAGCGTTTCATATTTTTTGCAGAATCAATTGTCTTTTTAGTTTTTTTAGCGAGATTGGAGTAATACGGTCACCACGAACTTCCCTATGATAGAAAAAAGAGCAATCCACTGAACCAAGGATTTTGGAAAAAAAAATGAATTTAAAAGTCGTTGTTTTTCAGAATATAGTACGGGATGTCTTAAAGAAAAGCTTAAACAAGTGGTTTTGAAGCTGGAATTTTAAGTGTCTGACTAAATCTCTGATTTAATCGTTTCAAAAAGGTTACAAAGGATCAAACGAAGTTTTATTGATCCTATTCTTTTGCTCTTCAGACATAAAAAAGCTTAGAATAAAAAAAGCTTTTCACATAATTTCTAAATCAACTTTTCTCGTGCATTAAGATTAAGATTTTAAGAACTTTTAATACTTTAAAACAAGATTTTAAATGTTTTTTTGAGTTACAAATAATTACACTGTAATTTACACTGTGATTTACACTGTAATTTACACTGTAATTTACACTGTAATTTACACTGTAATTTACACTGTAATTTACACTGTAATTTACACTGTAATTTACACTGTAATTTACACTGTAATTTACACTGTAATTTACACTGTAATTTACACTTTAATTTTTACTGTAACTACACTGTAATTCACACTGTGATTTACGCTTTAATTTACACTGTAATTAAACTGTAATTTACAATAGTCGAAAATTAAAAATTTAGGGTTGAAGTAAGTGTTAAAGGGAATTTACATGTGGGTTTAGGGTCAAGATTTTAAAACGAGCGATTTAAATGTGTCAAGACTTTTATGAACGACCATTTCAAAGGGCGACGATTTCATTGTGTTCAGAAATCCAATGTGTGACGATTTCAATGTAAACCTCTTGAGTGGCCTAAATAACTTTAATATGTATTCACAAACACATTTTTTCAAATAATAAAATAAAAAAATATTTTTTCTTTCATTAAACTTATTGGATAAATAAAATTCAATTCAAAAGTTTTAATACTCTGAAAGGTTTGATCAGTGGAGAAGAAAATTTTGGAATTATATTTTAAAACTGTGAAAATTAAATTAAGTTTATTGATATCTTAAAGCTTTTTTTCATTAAAATATTTTTTGGTAATGGAGCAGTAAGCTTTCAAAATAATTTATTTTTGGGATTTTAGTGAAAGAGTTTTAAAATCGGAATAGTAAAAAGAAATTCTAAATTGAATCCGTATATAAAAAAAGTTTGGTAATAGATTATTTTAAAAGCTCTAAAATATTTTTTGTTTCAAAGTTTATGGTATAGGTGATCTTGAGGTTTTTTTTTATTAGAGTAGTGTTCACTTTCACACTTCTTTCAGGTCTACTGGTTTGAAAAACAAGTAAAAAAGATAAAATAATTTATAACCTCACATATTTTACAACTAGGCTTATTTTTATGAATGAAGACAAGAGGTTTAAAGCTTTTAAAAAGTGATTTAAAAATCATGTCGAGCTATATAAAAGGATCAAAGAAAAAATAACCTTAAGATTTTTGTTACAAATCTAGTTGGAAGGGTATGAATGATTTTGGTCATTTATCTAACCCAGAGCCCAAAGTTATTGCAGTAGGGTGTGATGGGTAATTAATTTTGCGGGTCATTTATCTACGCTGAGAACGTAAGCAACGAGTCACACTTTGCATTCAAAGGAATGCTTCGGATCGACAAAAAAGGCCAATGAGGAAACGTGGTTTCATGACAAAATCTATGTGTTTATTTGATTTTTCCTCTTTTTTTAGTTATATTAGTTTTATATTTTTGTTCAGTCAATTGAAAGTGGGTGAGTTAAAATTTAATAAGAGTTAATCTTTCTAAATAATTAACTCTGTTTAATTTAAGCAAAACAAATTCAGTTCGCATAAATTAGTTTAAGACTACAAAAACGGTACAATATTAATGTTTTGGAATAGTTACTGAAAACCATTGTAACTTTGATCTGTTAGAAAACACTTTACAAGGCACTTTTTCTTGATGATCAAACGCATCACTGATGAAAGTTTCCACCGCTTTTTCAAGCTTGAAGGGTTTAACAATTTTTATTTCCAATTTTATAATTTTAATAAAAGTATTCAACAAAACTATCAAACATTGTTAAAGCATTTAAATTTTTTCACATTTTATTTAGTTTAAAAGTATTAAGTGTCCACGTCTTCGTTTGTGAAGATATTTCAAATGTTTTACTTCATATTTGAACAAATTAAATTCAAATCAAAATCTTTTCAGTAAAATAAATAAATTAAAATAAATAATCATTTTCTCCAGTACCACCAGTAACTTCCATGTTAGAACAAAACCTTTTTCACGCCAATTCTGTTCTTTTTCAAGTTTTAAACGTTCTAGTGAATCTGTAATACGTAATTTTTCAAATAATAATAAATTTTTTGTATAGATAAAAAATAATCTTTTTTTTCGATGTATTTTTGAGTCTGAATAACGAGTCTTTTGTTGAGAAAGCAAAATAATTATTCCATTTGAATAGAGGTGCCTTTAATTTTGTCCTTAGATATTTTCTACAAAACAGTTACTTGCTAGATTCCTTAAGAAACTTTTAGTTTTTAACTCGAAAACTAATTGAAAAGTGGGAAAAAATACTTTAACTCTTGCGAAGTTAAGTTATTTTTTCCCCTTTTTAATTACTTCTCGTGTTACAAAATTACTCAAAAAAAGAATCTTGTGAATATTCATTTATAGAAAAACTAAAGGCTATGAATTGTAACTATCAGAGCAATATTGCAAACATCACATAGGGAAAAAAATTCCTATAGAAAAAGTAATCTTAGTTAAGAATAATTTACCAAATGAGCTCGTAAAAGCTAAGAAGACGCACCTTCAATAGAATATGAAATATTTATTGATAAATCATCGATGATGTACAACTATAATGGATTAAATATATTAACATCAGCCACTGTAGAGGCCAAAGACTTGGGGTGGTTAAACTCCCAAAATTAAACTCAACTAAACTATTAAAAAATTATTTAATTTGTTAATTCTATCCTTTTTTCGAATCAACTTTTCGAGAAAATTAGAATGACTAAATTAATTTTTTAAATTGTCTTTTAGTCTAAAAATATTTTTTGACAATTAATCAAAACTATTCAATAATGAATTTTTTAAAGAAATGTTTTCAAGGAAAAAAACTTGAATAGTCTGACTGTCTGATTAAAATTTATTGAATAAATGCGTTTTTTTATGCTTAAAGTAAATATATAAATGAACGGAAGATAGATAACATGTTTTACCCAACATTGATTTATTCGTACATAACGGAAAAAGAACAATAGCCCATAAAAATCTTTTTATATATATTTTGTTTTGAAAATCTGTTACAATTTAAGTATACAATTTTTCTATTTTCAGTTTAAATACTATAACCTAAAGTCAATTTCCGATTTATATAAATTTTTAGAATAGGTTTTAAAACTTTTAGAAGTATAAAAAATGCAAATTATAAGAAATATTTTTTTTAATAATTGAAAAGTAAGCATGCAACTTACAGATGCGCGAGGGCAAGCAGCCAAACAAGGATTTTCTTCAAAGCTCGTCTCGCTTATATAACCAAGCTCGTCTTCTGCATTACCCTCTTATTTTTTCTTGTAACGCATTTTTCTGTTTTAGTAACATCTCTTTAGTAGCAGTTTTGAACAATTACATCTGGTATGTGGTGGATGAATATTAATGACCAGATAATGGTCCAAACACACCTTCATTCTCCACTGCACCACTTAACTAATCAATGACTGCTTAGTTGAAAGCTCTTTTATCGTGCTTGCATGGTTTACTATTTTTGTGCTAGCGCATAAATTCATATTGATCGTGCTATTTATCTTGTGACCTCTATGTAAGGCATTATCACAATCGTACTCTCTTTTTGACTTCTTTTATTTTTAGTCGCTGTTTTTTACAGCTCATTCAGCGATCTAGCTTTAAATGTGTACCAGAATTATTGTACAATTGTTAACTAGAAAAATAGTTAAATCTTTTAAAAAAAGATATATGAAATTATTTGATCTAAACCAATAAGTATAAAATAGGATCACTTTTAAAATATTATTATAAAAAAGAATACAAAAATAACACATTTTTTTCAATTTGTGAAGGTAAAAAAATTAATTAAGAATGCTTCTTTTTTCGGCTTGTGAAAATGAAACAATAGATTTTACTTGAGTTTATTGACCGCTTAAAAATATAAGAACAACACATTTTTTAAATCGCATTGAAAATTTTAATCATGCAATGTATTGATTTTTACAAACCTATTTAAAAGTTAAGAAGTTTAATTTTTTGTCATAAAACAAGGGAAATTTCTACTGTTGCCTAAAGCTCCATAACATTTTTTTCATCAGCATTTGCACAGTCACAAAACATATACATGTTTAAAATATTCTCTGTATTTTATTGCATTGTTTATATTTGTTGTACCATTTTTATATCTTAGTTTCAAATATTACGTTTACACTATGAAGTCTAACGAATTCATAGTTTTTTTTTCATTAATAATAACTTAATTTTTATATAATTTTTGAAGCAAAAGTGAAGAAGTGAAAATAATCAATACTACCTAAAATCCATCTAAACTTTTCTAAAAAATATGTTACGAAACTTTATGTGAAGCTCTCGGACGACTGTTTTTTATGTATCACTAAAATTACACTGATCTATTGAGAGAATTCTGTGAAAAAACTAAAAACCTAATTTAAATATCATTTTTATTTTCAGGTTTTAGACTTTGATTTCAGTCTTTGGTATTTCATTGAATAGTAAGTTTTCCAAGTAGCGAGAGTCGTTTTCATTTTCTTGGGGTTCCTTTTCCATTGAGTATAAATCATTTTATTAACTTACATTTTTATAAATTGAACTAATTTTATAGAAATATGTTTTTTTAATATAATAAATATTTATTTAATCCTTTTCTTTGCTCCTACACTAACCTCTTTTCTGAGAGCATATTTTTTAGGCAGAAATCGTGAAAGAGTATCGAGGACAGGGCTTAGAAGGGCTGAGTCGATATCCGTCGGTTTGTTTGGTCCTGAGTAAATTAGGAATGCATTTTTAAATAAAAGATGGGTATTCTTTAGTTATTTCAGAAAAAAAAATAGTTAAAAAAAATCTTGAAATTATTTTATCGTTTTGATTTTAAGTTTTATCAAAAGTTCATTACCAGTAATGAAACTGAATAAAAGTCCTGTAACAATAGTAATTAATGTTGAGAAACCACAATACCACAGTGTGGACATCTGGTACAGCGGCATCAAAAACCTGTGGAAACTGTTCGAGAGAAAAACTTTTTACAAACTTAATAGCTAAAATAACGTTTTTTCAAAAGTTCCATTTATTTTTTATATGTAAATAAATTTTCACAGAATACATTTTGAATGACTATCGGCTGTATTTCTCACCTTGGTATATCCTGAAACTCGTCAAAAGTTGCATTCTTTTCAACTTTTTGAAGCAGTTCCTCAGAACTAGCAGCACTTTTTTCAGAAAAGTTTTCGTTTTTCTTTTTCAAACCATAGCTTCCATTGTGTTCAAACATACTGGCAAAGCTCTTAAGTCGTTCGAGTACCAAAATGTTTTCATCATAGCTTTTATTTATGCCATCATGATGAAATTCAAAATTATTTCCAAAATATTTTTCAGTAACATTTCCTTTTAGGGCGCTTGATACGCTCGGTGTAACTACATCATGAATAACACCGTCCACCGAATCATATCCAAAACCTAAATCTTTAACAGTAAGTGTGGAGAGGTTATTTTCTAACCATGTGTCGTTAAGAACACCCGTAGTATTGATTCTCCCATAGATGGTCTCACAAAGAGTTGTGTCCATGGGGGGTGGAATGTTGCCGAAACGGGGTGGTTTGTAGACGCTAGAGCAGATGGACATCCACAAACCAGCAAACAAACCCAGTAATAAGCCGCACATAGCTCCCTGTGTGCGAGAAAAAAATATTTTACATATTTAAAAAGGGTGGTTAGTGAGATTAGGTTCTTAAAGTATTCATAACTACCCTGACATTTCTTCCCTCATACTTTGCTATTGGACCAAGGAAGAAAAATTCCCAAAACAAAAACTCCTAGAGTTGGTCCACCCAGCACTCCAAAGATTTTTTGTACTGCCTGAATTTTTTTTTCACAAAAAAATGAATGTGAATTTATAACTGAACTCGTTATATGTCATTGTGTCTCTTTAAAATAATTTTCACATTCCAATAATATCATATGGCATATGATTAAATGGTTCAGTGAATAGCGGGTAGTCGAGTGTGTAACAACTCTCGGCTTGACCAATCATGAAAGGTCGTAGCTTCGAGTGCAACCAATGCCCAAGTAACCCATAGGCGCAAATCAAAACATGCAGCCTAAGTAGCCTGGAAGCTTGTTAGGGTTATTCGTTCTATAATATTGCTCGTCATTATTATAGTGTGTGGATTTAATTTTATTTATTTATTATTGTTGAATAAGATTTTTTTATACATGTTTACCTCTATAATGGCACCCATTTGAGCAATCACGATGGTCAGAAGCATCATCACAAGGCCACATACACATGCTGTAATATGGTTTAATGCGAAATATGCCAACTTAATGAGACAAGTAATGTTTTAATGGTTTTTTAAAAAATTTACATATCTATTATTAAAAAATAGAGCAGATAACTTGACTAACATGTAACTTTTAAAAGAATGAATGATTTGCGATCTGAAATCGTTTTTCCGCACATTTTACTAAAAATATCTTTTTGAAAAACCGCTGCTAGTGAGTTCAGGCCACTCGAAATTGTGCTGAAATTGACAAATAATATTTATTGACTATTGCATCAGAACCAATTTATAACACCAATGTTAACATTTTAACATTGTTATTAGTGTCAGCACCAACCTCAATGAGCCGCTCAGAATGCAAGCGATCAGAAAACCAGGAAAGCCAGGGAAGTTCATTCGATCCATAATGTAGAGAGGCAGAAGCTTGAAAGGTGGTAAATTTATAAGAAATAATCTTAAAAAAACAATTCACGGAACAAATATCAACAGGGCTAGACGAATAGTTTCACATAGTCTCAAACCTCTTCGTACTTTTCAATCCGTTTGACTTTGAGAGGATCACAGCGGTGGTAGTGAGCGAGCATCACTAGGCCAGTCGAAATACACAGAGTGAAAAGAATGCTCAAGCCTGGTATGTTCAGCCACATGGTCCTTGTATTAAATGATTTTTTAAGACAATTTAACTTTTTTTTATCTGTTAAAGTTTAACATTTTATTCTTTAGAAACTTCTTCAGCTATCTATTCAATAGATCAACTTTTACGTCCGAACAATTTTCGACTCACATCTTTGCTTGCTTGAGGGTGGGCGTACACAAGATTCGCTGCACTTGAGCTTGGTTCACTGCGTACAGAGAGGTCCACATTATAGTGCCTCCTACCGCCAAAGACCAAACCGTATTTTGTATCCGAGGATCTGGGCTAAAACTGGGAAGATTTTTTCATTTATTTGCATCAATCATTGTGAAATTTGTTGATGACAAATTATGCAAAGTTAACCGAAAAACTCCAAGTATCAAAAACGCTTCATTTCGATAAATAGTATTTTGAATTTAAAACTCTAAAAAAAACGGTGGTTTGTTCTAAATTATTCGCTCAAAGTTTTCTCAAAGTCTATCATAAAATGCTACGGTGTTTTTATGTTTTTTTATGGTGACACTTCTATCACCAGTTTTTATTACTACTAATAAATTTCAGTTCAGTGAAAAAGTCATTTTTGACAATGTTAAAGTATCTTAATCTTTTAGACTTAAGTATTTCAACAATTTTGTTAACCAAAATGTGTTGAAATAATTTTTTTGCGTTTTCTTTATTTGGAATAAGTACAATAAATGATTTTTGTTTAAATAAAAAGAATGAAATAAAATTAGAAAAATATTCTCACTTGAAAAACTCTAATCTTCCGGTTTCTTTAGTGATGTTCAAAATTTTAGAAACTCCCCCAAACTCTACAATGCCATTCACCAGCACGGCTAAAACTCCCAAAAACATTAAAGCTGTCTGTACCACATCTGTCCACAAAACCGCCTTCATTCCTCCCTGGAGATGTGTTGATTCTGTTTCAACTTGCTTCAAAAATACCAATGAAAATTTGAAAACTATATTTTTTGAATCATTGTTAATATTAAAATTAATGAGATACGAATTTATTATTTAATAATATCTTCATCCAAGTTAGAAATCAACTTGCCAGTGAAGTATACAAGATGCAAACCACTCCAACACATGCAACTCCCACCCACTTGTTCATACCCGTCACTAAAAATTATTGAAAAGTATTTTGTTATAGTTCATTATATTTTCTATTTATTTGTTTATCTAAATAACTAAATCAATAATCATATTGATGTTTTATTGGTTTGGAAGTTATTCATTCATGGTGTTTTTTATATTTTAAAATGAACTGACCAACACTTAGAGCCATACAAGGTATGTACAAGGCCATTGACAAATAGAAGACCTTTCAAAAATGTTTAGTTTTTGAAATATTTAGTTAACAACGTTTTTTAAAGTGAATATTAAAAAAAGCATTATACTTTATTACGGGATTTTAATTTTGCTTAATGCTTTTTGAGAGATTTTAATAAATATGAAATACTTATAATAGATTATTAAGTCAATAAAAATAAGTTTCAAACGGTGTGAAGAATGTAGAGAAAACACGCAAACATTCTCACTCCTTTGTTGAATCTCATTTCTAAGTACTATTTGGAAGAAAAAAATTTAACATTTAAAAATCACTAAAACTACTTGAAAAATTCCAGTTACCAAAACTAAGACAATACATTCTAAGTTTCGTAATTCAAACATGAAACCTACCTCAAAGACACTCATAATATTGAGAAGATAGAAAACCGGGAGGAATAATTTTGCTGTGATGATTATAGCAAAATTGTAACCAAATATTATAATATAAAACTGCGTTCCTCGTGTGATGATCTCCACGGGGCTACCTAAGAGAGAAATTGCCGACATGAAAGTCGCTAGGATCGACACTGCGACTGGAAAGACGTTCATCGACCTGCAGTGAATGGGTGGTGTGACTCTTGTTTGTGTAGTTTCAAAAACATTTTTAAAGGTGTTTTCATTCAGTATGAGTTTCACTAGTCATCCCGTGAGGCTTTGCTTGCGAAGCTATTCAAAACAAGTAAATGGCCTATTCTTAATCGATAAAACAGAAACTAAACGATTCGCGGCTTGAGTAGATTCTCATATTAAAATCGAAAAAAGTACTATGTAACTTTTTATTATATTCTACTCTATAAAATAGTGTTTCTAAAAATTCGAAACTGAAATACTCTTATCAAATGAAATTTCAAAGCGACACCAATTTCCCACCTTCCAGCCAGCAGAAACTCATGCGTGCTCTTCTTCTCAGAGGCCTTGTAAGCGTGGAAGAGGCCGATCAACAGCGACAATAACAACGACATTGCAAACATTAAGTAATCCCATACAACGAACTTGTTGTTCGGAAAATTTATTTCACTTTCCATTTTCTATTCTGAATACAAAAGTTGGGGTTGAGAGGGTTTGGTGAAGAAGTTATTTAAAGCTTTTGATTTCTTGATATTTATATGGTGGGCCTAGATTTATTTTGAAATAATCAAAATATATGTCGTCAGTTTTATATAATAAATTGTATCAAGATTTATATGAGCTTGTTGAGAACTTGAAATTTATTCATGAGTCTGAGGAGGCTGAATTATTGAAGATTTTCACAACTAAAAAGAATGTTGAACTTTGGAAAGCGACTACTAAGATGTTTAACAAGACTTCGCAAAAAGAGTCTAAAACAGTGTTACCTGTAAACGAAGTCATTTTAATTTTAAAGATCTCTTCTCAAAGAATCCATAAAATATGTCATCGATGCTGAGAACTTTTGGTTTAAATACTCTACATTTTGAATGATAGTTCGCTCTAAATATGCAGACTTGATAGTTTTTAGAAAAAATGTGGTGGTTGAAATGGAATATAATATTCATTTTGTTTGTAGAAACTCAAAATTCTTCAAAACCTTGCATAGATTTAAAATAAATGTCATAGATTTGAAAAACATTTTTATTTAGAGCAATAAAACACTTGAAAATCCGTTAAGATAACATGAAAAGATTTAGAAATATATTTAAATTTATTTTTATTGCTTTATACTATATAAACTACCAAAATGTAACTAAATCTGAGAGAATTTTCTTTAAAGATATTTATTTAATCTCAAGGAAAGTTCTCAAAGAAGGGTGACGAGTCGACTTCATTCTTTTGAGGTTCCTGTTATAAAGATAAATTTATAAAGTCCTAAATAATATTTACATTTCATATTGATTATTTTAAAGTGGATTTTTTGACCAAACTAGAGTATTATTACTATTATTATTAATATTAATATTATTATTGTTGTCTATAGAGTCATTTTGATATTTATTTATAAAATTCTCATTAAAAAGTTCAAAAATCTCATTAATCATTTTATCAAGAATAATTTAATAGAAAAATAACAGAAAAGAGTGCTTTGGACATGATTTAGTTACTAAATTTCAGTAGATCGAGTTAATTTTTAATCAAAATGTATAGCAGAAACTGGAAAAAATTTAATAAGAACACATTTACTCTACTTTTTAAATATTTTAGTTTTAATGGTTTCACTGATATTGATGAGTTTCTTATATATTTTAATGATTCTATTTCTTCAATTCTTGATATCATTTTACCTTTAAACTTTCGTTCATGTCGTCTGCTGTCGAAACGGTCTCCGTGGTTCGACAGTGAATGTGCGACTCTGAAACGAGTTGCACGTAGACATGAGCATAAGTTTAGGACTCATAGTTCTTCCTTTAATTATAACCTTTACTTGTCTTCTCTTAACCAATACAAATCTATATTATTCTCTAAGCACTGTAATTATTTTAGAATTTCTATAGTCAACGCTTCTTCTTCAAAGAATCGTTGGCAGTCACTTTCTATATTATTAAATAAAAACCTTCCACCTTCTTCATCTTTCTCTTCTCAAGATTATCATAATTACATAACAAGTAAAGTAGAAACAATAAGGTCTAATTCTAACAATAATACCTCTATTCCTAGCCCTAATCATTATATTAACAATAGTGAATTTAATTTTGTCAGTTTTTCTTCAATTTCTCTACCTGACCTGTACTTAATTATTAATTCCATGTCTACATCTACCTGTTCTCTTGACATAATTCCAACTTATTTGTATAAAGAATTGTCTGATATTTTTTACCCTATAATTCTTTTCATTAAAAGCAAGGTAAGGGTTGGTGAAAATTTCAGTGACGAGTTCGAAGTGGGTGTCGGGGTGCATCAAGGTTCGGTGCTAAGCCCTCTATTATTCATCATCGTGCTAGATGCGTTATCTATAGTTTCACACTGGATGTCCATGGGAGCTGTTGTACGCAGATGATTTTTAGCCATTGCTGAATCACTGGACGAGCTGCTTGTTAAGGTCAAGATATGGAAGAATGGAATGGAGAAAAAGAGCTTAAAAGTTAATATGGGGAAAACGAAAGTTTTAGTATCTGGTGCAAATCTAGAGCTGACCAAGAAATCGGAAAAGTACCCATGTGCAGTCTGCCTTAAAGGAACGGGCAAAAACTCCATTCTATGCAGCGGTTGCTCATCCTGGGTGCACAAGAGATGCTCAGGCATTAAAGGCTCCCTCCGCTCAGACCCAAATTACAAATGTGCCCGTTGTCAAGGCACAGCTCGACCGATAGACGGAAGACCAATTGTGGAAGTTCTTGTTGATGAAGACAAACTTGAAGTCGTTCCTGAATTCTGCTACTTAGGTGACATGCTGTCTGCAGGTGGAGGCTGTGAGGATGCTGCCATAACCCGATGCAAGTGTGCGTGGGGAAAATTTCGTCAACTTCTTCTTCTACTGACAAACAGACACCTTCCACTCCCAACCAGAAGTCGTGTGTACACCTCATGTGTGAGGAGTACAATGTTACACGCCTCTGAGGCTGTCACCACAGAAACAATCAACCGCCTTCAACGCAACGACCGGGCCATGATCCGTTGGATGTGCAACATCAAATCAAAAGATCTCATAGGTTCAGATGAGCTCCAAAAAATGATGGAAATCCAGGATATTGGTGCTGTACTGCAAACGAGAAGAATGAGGTGGTTTGGGCATGTGGAACGTGGTGGTGGATGGATCAACAAAGTTAGAAGAATGGAGGTTTCTGGAACGAAACGACCTGGCAGGCCAAAGAAGACGTGGGAAGAGGTGGTACAGAAAGACCTCAAATACCTGGGGGCATGCAGCACTGATGCCCATGATAGAAAGGAGTGGAGAGAGAGATTAAGACGTTTCAGACAGGCCCCACCCTCGGGAGAGGAAAAGTTGGCCTGTTTAACAAAAACCAGGAGATGATGATGATGATGATGAATTCTTTTCATTGTTAATCTGTCTCTCTCTACATCTAAATTTCCGACTTTATAAAGCTTCTGTTATCATACCTACTTTAAAAAATAATTCATTAGACCCTACTCAAATTTCTAACTATAGACCTATTTCTAATCTAACATTCATATCTAAAATAATAGAAAAAGTAGTTTATCAAAAAATCTAATCATATTTAAATGTTAACTCCCTTATCCCTTATTTACAATCTGGTTTTCGTTTAGGTCATAACTGTGAATCGTCCCTCTTAAAACTCTATAATGACCTTATTTACGCCTTTGATAATAAAAAATGTTCTGTACTTGTTTGCTTAGATTATTCGGCCGCATTTGATACTGTAGACCACTCGTTATTACTACTATAACTAAAAAATAAGTTCAATATTAAGGATTCTTCGTTTTTATGGATTAAGTCATATTTATCTAATAGATCTGTATATGTTTCTTTAAATCACTATACCTCTACCCCAGGGGCGGCGATCTGCGGAAAATCTTGGGGGGGTCCTCCCCAGGGTTGGAATCAAAGAACCAGTATCGACCAATACAGTAAAAGCGATACTATTTAGTATTGTTTACTGTAAAGGCAAATTATTTTTGTATCAACTATTAATTTTGTATAACCAAACATTTAAAAAAAAGTTTGATAATCAATAAAAAAACTTTTTTATTGCCACTATGAGCGATTTGAAGAAAAACAATAGCACTTTTAGTACCTTTTATTATTTTTCATCTATATAAATTCAATTACAACTAGCCATCAACCCATCAAATAAATTTTATAATATCTTTTTTTCCATTCATTTTTGAGTCAAATAGTTTTAAAAAATTACAAATAGATTTAAATTTGCCAAAGTTATAAACAAATATACATTGAGAAATTTTTGTGGGCCCACAGTGTATATTTAGAATCTAAATATACACTGTGGGCCATTTAGATAACATAAAATACCTACTCTGCCTGTCCTCCTGCCCTCTCCCCACAGCTCGTTTACTCCAATTTCCAAAAAGACTCTTTCGAATGTCGGACCGACTAGCAAATTCTTCTGCTAGTCTTTTCAAATCCAGACTGTCAAGTATATCTTGATGTGCATGAAAAACGGCCAGTGAATTCAAGCGAGGCTGTGTCATAGGTGCACGCAACCAAGTCTTAAGACGCCGCAAAGCACTAAAAGGTCTTTCTGCAGTACATGACGCTATTGGACACACAAGCATCCACTTGAAAATTTTTCAACCTAAGGAAACAAATGTCTGACTTCCATGATCATAGCTTGCATTATTTTTGCGCTTGTGCTAAAGTTCTGTACCATTCTGGTCTTTTAACATAGTTAACTGTGAACAAAGACCAGTTTCATTTAACTCACGATACTGCTTGCAAATACCATGGTCCATTTCACCAGTTAGCAACATTGTCTCCAGCTGCAAGTATGAACGCAATCCAGGAGAATCTCGATTGAACCTTTCTCTGAGTTGCATGATTGCAATGTTTATGATAGCGTAATAGGCTGCTCGATAATGTTCCTCTGGTGTTGTTGCTACATAAGCTGGGCCCAGCCCACAATACTTTTGTGGCGGCTTTTGCACCAGAGGTACAGCAATCGGCTCGAGATCATATGCCAAAACCACACTGTTGACATCTCTGAAAATAGCGTTAAACTTTTCATCTGATCGTAGGCGACGCAATTCTTGCACAACTGAATCAGTCGCTGCAACCATTTCACTGACCTTGGTACTTACTGATTGCAACAACTTGTTTAAATGTTCAAGAAGTGAAAACACCAAAACAACTACCTTGAGGGCCACTGCAGTAGTACCCTGTTGAAAAAAGTCTTCGAGTTTTTACAGCTGTGTCATCAAATGATTCCAAGCTTACAAGTACCACTTCATACTGTGCAAGCACAGAAGACACTGTAGAAACTCTGGTCAGCCATCTTGTAGGACAAAGAGGTTTCATACTATCCTTTTTATTCAGTGGCTCATCAGGAAAGTCAATTATAAGAGACACTAAAGCATTACTAAACTGCTTCTTGCCCTTCCCTCAACGATTGTACAAGGCACCTAACTCTTGGACAAACTGAAGTGAGTTGCTCACAAAGGGAATTGGAGCAGCTGTGTGCTGGGCAACAAGATTTGCACAGTGTACAGAACAGTGGAAAAACAATGCAAGTGGATGCTCACTGCTGACAATAGCCTCACAACCATTATATTGGCCGCTCCTGTTAGCAGCGCCGTCATAAGTCTGAGCTCTTAGTTTTTCTATATGTAGCATAATTCTGATCAGAATATATTTTATTTCAGCAGATAATGTTTCTCCGATCGCATCTGGTGGGCTGAATAAACCAATAAATTGTTCATTAAAATTCTGAGCTTTATCAAAAAAACGAATGCATATCGATTCCTTCTCTAACCCATTGCAGTCTTGTGTGCCGTCAACCACAACACCAAACTGGCTTGATTCGGCATTAACAGTGCACAATGTGTTTCTAACGATAGAATGAGTTCAGCATTTCTTTTTGGCAGTTATGCGATATGAAACTTGTAGTTTGATTTAACCAAAACTTTAGTTAATGTTCGAAGCCTTTTGAAATTCATTAACTTTGGTTCATCTAAAAAATTGAAAGGGTCGATATTGAAGTGGACCTCAGAACCCCTCTATGAATATCGCCCATGCAAAATAAGTAACACAATATGAATGATTTTTTAAATTAAAATGTAAATCTGTCTGCTTGCAAAAAGTGAACTGATAGTTTCTGAAAAGCATTCTGAATGTCTGCTTGCGAAAATTGAAAAATATATTACTGAATAAAAATTCTGTTTCATGCTAGGGTTATGGATTATGCTTGTATTAAGAAAGGAGTTGAGAAATTATTGTATTTGTAAAACTGAGGGGGTCCATGTTAAGATGGACCCCAGGACCCCCTTAGCATCGCTACCTATACATACTCACAATGTATTACTGTATTAGCATTTTTTATCCCATGGTTGACGATTAGGCTCGTATTAAAATTAGAGTTGAGAAATGTGTATTTTTAAAAGAGTGAGGGGGTTCTTGTAGAGGTGGACCCCAGACCCCCTCAGGATTTCCGCCTACGCCATAGTGATAGAAAAAACTAGGTGAAGGAGTATTTAAGTAAGAAAATAATATTTTTGTTTTAGACAGCTATCACTATAACTACACATACTCACAATGTATTACTGTATAAACATTTACTTTTATGCCATGGTTGACGATTATGCTCATATCCAAATAGAAATTTTTCAATACAAAAATGGGAAAAAAGTGGGGGGGTCCCTATTAAGGTGGACCCCCCCACTAAAAAAAAGTGGGGGGGAGGGGGTCCTGACCCCAGGACCCCCCCAGGATCGCCGCCCATGCTCTACCCCATCTACTTACTCATATGGTGTTCCTCAAGGTTCTATTCTTGGTTCTTTGTTCTTTATTCTATATGTCTCTGAATTATCTTCTATCATTTCCTCTCATTCTTTCAACTCCCTATCCTATGCTGACGATTCGCAGCTTCGATATATCATCATATAATACTGTTATGTCATCTATATCTTCATGTCTATTATCTATTGAAAACTAGTCTAGATCAATTTCTTCTAAATTGAATCCACTAAAGTTTGAACTTATATTTTTTGATAAAAATGGTAAACTAATTAATGGTCCATGTAATTTTTCCACCCATACTATTGTTCCATCTAATCATATTCGTAGCTTAGGATTTATTTTTGACTCAAAATTAACCTTATCAAACCAAATTCTATCACTTACTAAATCTTGCTATTTTCATCTCAGACGTATCAGACAATTATTACCTTACTTTGATGACCCTTCTTTAAAGATGTTAGTCTCTGCACTTGTTTTATCTCGAATTGACTATTGTAACTCACTCTATTATAATTTACCTGAAACTACTTTAAAATATTTAATTATGCAGCTAAAGTCGTTAGCCGTACTCCTATTTATCACCACATTACACCCTTTCTCATCATATTACATTTGCTCCCAATCAAATTTAAGATTATATTTAAAATCCGTGTTTTTATGTTTAAATTAAAAAACTCCCCAGTATCCCTAATATACCTCAAATCATTAATAACTCACCCTCATAGAAGTAATTTAAGATCATCCACTCGAAATCATTATCTCATCTCCTCCATTAATAACTCTTTTGCTAAACGTTCTTTCCATTATGCAGGTCCATATATTTGAAACTCATTACCTCCTTATTTAACTACTTCTAAATCATTATTTACTTTTCGTAAGGATCTGAAGACATATCTGTTTAACAAATTTATTTACGAGCGCTCTTGAATTTGAAGAAGAGCGCTATAGAAATCTATTTGATTGATTGATTGATTGCCATGAATTAGTCAAATACAGCATGGAATTTAGAAACTATTTCATTACAGTTTTTGGTGAAAAAATTGTTTTTCAAAGAAAAAAACAGTTTAAAGAAAATAATTACAAATAATATAACATTTTTCATAAATATTTTAAACTAAAGTTGAACGCTTTACTAACACTTATTTAGTGTTTTTACTAGTTCTTTGTTTATATAAAGCTATCCTCGTGCTGTTTCCTTCATTTTTCTGACCTATTTACTCTTATACTTTATTTTCAATTGATTCATTTTTTTCTTATTACTAATTTTTGTCGCGTGATTATTTTAATACCGCCCCAGTCTGAGTCCTGTTGATTGGTCTTGAAATGATGACAAATCTATTAAAATACATTTTCAACACAATTTATATTTAAGGCATCGTCAAATGATTATTCCTATACCGCCCCAGTCTGAGTCCTGTTGATCGGTCCTAATATGATGAAAAAATTTACTCAAATAAATTAATTATTTTGAAGTTATTCAAAGGCATCGTCGAATGATTATTTCCATACCGCCCCAGTCTGAGTTCTGTTGATTGGTCTTAAATGACGACGAAACTTTAAGTTTTAGATTATATTTGATTTGCCTAATAGATTACACTTGATGAAAAAAATGTCAAGTTTTAATTATGATAGTAGTGAAGAAAAACCCATAAGGGGGCACCTAGAATGAAGGATGATTATCCCTTTTTAATGATAATAAAAATGTGGGCTTATATAAGGTTTCCTGAATTTAACTAAACCTATTTAAAAAAATTTAAATTGATTTCTTTATACCAAAGAAAATAAATTAAATTTAGGGTTAGCGATAATACCTCATGACATCTAAACTTTAAAATGTTTTCTTGTACTATCCTAAACTCACTTTGTAGGCCACATTTAGTTAATAGTATCAATTCTCGAGGCATACATGAAATTATTAATACCTTCAAGAACTGTTCAAAGCAATTGAAAAGTACTAACAAGTCGATATTTTTAAACTTTTTTCCACAAAACTCAAATGATAGTATCCACAAAAGGCATTTGCTAACCAAAGCATCCAAGGAACTCAAAAATAAGTTTCGCACCACCACCTTGTACATGATTTCAGCTGGTGTTTTTATGATTGGGGCGACCTATGCAGGTGTGCCTCTATACCGCATGTACTGTCAGGTATCTGCTTCTAAGTTTATTCTCCCTTATCATATTCACATCCCTTCCATGGTTCATTTTTTAATACAGAAACCCTTCTCAGAGAAGTGGTCTAGGTGGAGAGATACAAAGGGAAGGCCCATCTGACAAAGTTGAACAGATGAAGCCTGTTAAAGAAAGGCAAATTAAAGTAACCTCCTTTTTTAAATTTTAAGTTACAATTTTTAAAAGATATTCATTGATTTTTTTATTTCATTAACATTTACATAATCAACTGTTAAGGTTCGATTCAATGCTGACACTGGTTCATCTATGCAATGGAATTTCAAACCACAGCAGGCCGAGATCAAGGTTTATAATCAGATACAAATCAACTGATTAAAATTTATTAAATTTTAAAAAATCATTCTTTGTCAAAAGGTGATGCCAGGAGAAACAGCTTTGGCTTTCTACAGGGCTCGAAACCCAACTGACCAACCCATTATAGGCATTTCAACATACAATGTTGTTCCCTTCGAAGCTGGTCCATACTTCAACAAAATTCAGGTGACATTTTGTGTTTTTAAAAGGACAATAACTAAATTGGTAAACTTTTTCTATTTTGATTTGAATAACTAATTTGTGAATTAATTTCAGTGTTTTTGTTTTGAGGAACAAAGGTTAAATGCCTATGAAGAGGTATTTGTTTTTTCCACATTTTCATAGATTATTTCCTATTTAAAAAGTTACAATCAAATATAGCTTCTTGCAAACATCTTTACTATAATTAATCATGCTCTTGACAATTCCTCACAGGTGGACATGCCAGTCTTTTTCTACATCGACCCAGCCTATACCAAGGACCCCCAACTAGAGTTCACAGACGAAATCACCCTTTCTTACACCTTTTTCCAGGCATCCCCCGATCTCAATCTTACACCCCCATCTTATGCCCTGCCCCATTGATATTTATAATTTTTAATGGTTTTTATTGGTTAATTAAACTAGTATTTTTAAATTTCATCAGCTTATCTTTGACGTATTAAAATCGCATGAATAATTACTGATTTATAATAAATTTGTCTTTCCACCATTTAAATATAAATGTGAATCATTTTACTTTAAAAATAAATCTAAAATATGACCAAAAATCTGTTATAATACTTTTTGACTAAATATTGAAATAAATAAATCTTAGTATTTCTGGAAATTCGGTTCGCAGGTTAAACACTGCCAGTCATCTTGAATGTATGTATTTCTTATATCTGAGCAGCGCTTTTATCAAATTTTCTATTCAGAATTCTATTAGTTTCCTTTGTATCTCTTCATTTAAAGTCATTTCATATTATGAAAATTACAATTTTCTTGCCTTTGGAGATAATTTCTATAGCGCTCTATATCCATTTAAAAAGCCCTCTTAAATAATTTTTTTAACAAAATCGGTTTTATACCCTTTCCAATATATTTTTATATATCAATTTAGGTAAAAAAACACATTTATAATCCAACCTCACCCATGATTATCATTGTATTTACTATTACAAAATTTTATCATCACCTTAGTACCAACATTCCTACTACAGCATAATCATCACATCATCGTCATAACCACAAAACATTATCATCATTTTTCTTAATCTTCTTGTCACTGGTTTTGAGGCTGCCACAGGAGATGAAGAAAAAGTCCTTGTCAAAACTGGAACTGTTGTTTTGTGCAAGGTTTTTTTCTTTTTTGTCACAGCTCACCTGGTCCATTCACACAAAAAACATTCTAAATAATAAAATTTTATTTTTATTTAGATTTAAGATTTTAAAATACTATACACAAAACCGTTTATTCCACAAATTTACTTGAGAGGCTACCAAAAGGGCAGCCGCTAACCAAAAATCGCCAACCATATCTTTGTCTCGTCCCCGACCGCAAAGCTTTCCATCGATTGCTAGGACCTTGAAATCATGGATGGTTTCGAATACATTATTTGGTCCACTGATCACGATGGCAGAATTCGAATCTGTCTTGCGAAGCTACAAAAGATTATATGTGCTCATCCAAGATGAAAATAGATCTGAAAATTCGTATTTTTCAATTTTGCTCCGTAGCTATGTATCATGGATACTCAGGGCAGTATTATCAAATATGTTTGAAGTCTTCGCCAAGACTTTCTGTGATGCTTAAAACCCAACAGTCCAGCGACCTAGCCACCAATTAGGCTCTCTAAGCAAGAGTCAGACAGGAGTGCATCCGCGAAATAGTTTAACAGTTTTCTGTGTTACTCCTATCATCTTTTTAATAATATTTTGTTATTTGTTGTTTTTTCTCCTATATCACGTTTCTTATCTTCTATAAGCTGCAACTTCGCTTTTCTGTACTTTTCATTATTTTGCTGTCATCCTCAGCCATCGAAATAACTTTAAAAATACAATTTAAACAAGCTTTTTCATACATTATCTGCTATATTTATATTTATATTTTTCATTATTATTAAATTTTTAATAGAACTTTTAACTTTTTCACACGATTAAGACATATATAAAAATTTCCAAGAAATAAATATTGAAAGTCAAATGGCGTGTGTGAAACGCCTAAATTAAAGATATCGAATATCCTTCAAGGGGTTGATTTATAAGGGTCTATGAA
Organism: Piscicola geometra; assembly: GCA_943735955.1. Lineage (NCBI taxonomy): Eukaryota > Metazoa > Annelida > Clitellata > Hirudinida > Piscicolidae > Piscicola > Piscicola geometra. The sequence continues at coordinate 5,065,112 of OX030958.1, read as the reverse complement.
TGAATTATTAATTTTTCAATATAGTTTTCGTGCGATAAAGCTATGATAAAAACTTAAGACTGCTTTCTCAGTGGTTCCTAAAAGTTTTATTATAATTATATTATAAATATATTAATAAATTTTAGAATATGGTAACTATATAGAAGCATGGTGTTTATAAAAATTTAATTTTTTAAGTAGGTATTAAAATTATCCTCGATTTCGAAATTTCAAAACGTCCACTGAAGACATGATTAACACTAACAAAACAAGAAGTTTGACATAAAATTTAATTTATTATGTCAAAATAACCCCCCCCCCCCCCACTCGTGATTAAAAAACTCAAAATGGGAGATCTTAAACCTTTTATTCACTAGAAAAAACATTGAAAAAACTTTTATAAACTTTATTGTTTTTTTATATATTTTAATCTTTCTTGGTTGTTACTTTATAATTATTTTTTAAACGTGATAATTTTCTTTGATAAATATTTTGATTTCAAACGGCATAAAAGTTCAAGTCTTTTTCGCTTCTTTCTATAAACCAGCTTTTTTTCAAACTTAGCTTTTTTCTTTTAAGTTTTGACTGTTTTTTGCTTGATCAGTTGCTTTAAAGCCTCCGAAAGACGAGATCTGTCTTACTCTATGCTGCTGGTTCTTTTATAGGATGATGGATCTACTGACTGCATTCAATTTACTAGTTTCTTTAGTCTATGGTTCACCTCACCACACTGCTTTTCCATTCCAATGTTGTGAACAAGAATGTCATCAGAAACCTGCTCACTGATTGGGTACTTCATAGGTAAGGCCTTTTTATCAATGTCCTAGTGTATCTAGTCATGAGATAGGGCTTCATAATAAAAATTAACTCATAGATTTACTCCAAGTGCTCACTGCTGCTTTTGACACCAAGTGCACATCCAAGCATAAAAACACCACCAGAACAACTTGAAAGTGGGAGGTTCCATAACTTCTCCGACTAGACAGGCAAGGCGATTGTTTATATGTGGGTTCTGGCTTGAGAACTCATTGAGATCGCTGGAGTAGTGAATAAATACTGTTGATGTCTTGAAAAAAACCCGAACTTGTCTTTGTTAAAAAAAACAGCCCACTGGATACCATTCTTTGTTCAAGGTAGAGAAGAAACTCAATGAATATGTACCAGGGTTTGGCTGAGCTCGAGAGCCACCAGCTGAAGACACATATCAAGTGTATGTCCAACTGAACTATAATTATTTCTATAAACGTTTTTTTCCACCATTAAACTACTTTAAACCTGATATATTCTCATATACGTTTCAACCAATTGCACAACTTTATTCATGCCACTGCTGAAGCCCAATGTAGAGTGGGCGGCACACAGATTTTTTGTAAAATATTTAAAATATTTTATTATATTAAGTAATATATTAAATAACCTTATTATCATAAATTATGAGTAAATTCAATTATTTAATGATTTCTATTTACTTTAAAACGCTGAGGCTTAAGCCTAATCTTCGATTTAGTTTATTGGGTGTGGGGGGGGGGGGAGGTTTCATCAAAAGTACCAACTTCTAATATGAAATATTCATAAAATAACCTAGTGAACCATATTCCAAGTGGACGTAACGAATTTCCAATTTTTCGATTTTTTGCTCACTGATGCTTCCTTCCTAAAGCAAAGGTTGTCTACAAATTCTTTGGGAGGGAGAGTAAAAATATTACAAGTCTAGAGTAAGTTATAGAAATGTATTCAAAAAGTACTATTAATATCTTTTTTGTAAACCAATGTTTCAATGGAACATATCTATCTTTGTCAACCAGTATTTTATAACTTTTTCTAGAAGGACTAAATTGATGGATATATCAAGCCATTCCCCAGGGGAGAACATCTTTCTTTCAAACTTTGTCAACTCTCTTTATGAAAAAGTTGGCAATTCCTCTTTTCTACATCTTCAAGATACATCACTGCAATCCATTTTAATTATAACACAACGTGTAGTTGTTGTTTTATTTATTATTTAAATATTTCTAGTTGCCGCTTCATGAATATAAGTTTTTTATTCTTTATCAATGCTTTAGTCTTTTTTGATTCTTAGATTTCCCATTTCAAATATTCTACCAGAGATTAAATAATGCTTGTTCTGTGGTATTAGTTCATCACGGCGGTTCATCTCTTTACCAGCTCATTGATTTGATACTTATAAAACAAATTCAAAATTTCCTTGCAGAATTAAAGTTTTCACAGCACGCTCGATGATGATGATGACGATGAAAAATAATTTTCATTCCTGTAAAACAAAATATGACATTTTTTTCCAACAAAAATTTATTTTTACCCTTAAATGTGTGCCGATTTCTGTGAATGACGACTTCATTGTCTTGAAGCCCGAACGGGTTTACGCCACGAAAACAAAAATAGTGATTTCAGCGTTTGCATACTTAACGAAAGGGAGGTGGGCAAGCCAGTAGTGTTCGTTTCATGCTCTTAACTAGTGAAAAACTGTAAATATAAGACATTCGTCATCTTGCCCCGGCCTCCCCTACATACAATACAGTACTACAACATATATTTTTAAGTAAAACCAAGCGAGCTTCAATACCACATGAACATGAAATACAACTAAACCAGTTTCGATTGATTAAAAAGTAACAGTTTGTTGAAAGCTGAAAACTACGATGAATCCATATGTTTATTTTCATTTGAATAATTTTTCCAAATATAAATCTAAAAAATTTTTTTTATGGCTTTTAAGAATAAAATATTTCATTTTTTTACGGTGATCTATGTGAAATAGCTGTCCTCATTAATATTTTAAAAAGCTTTTACTTGATTATTTACTTTCTAATTGCCTTTCACCTCGCTTAGTTTCCGTTAATAGTGACTACAATTAGTGACTAGCTTATAGTTATAAGAAAGTGTTTTTTAATCTTCGAACTTTAAAGAAAATAATTTGGAAAAAAAGCTCACTAAACAGAATTTCACTTGAGTTATTTCACTTGAGTTACTGAGTTTTCCATTGAAGCTGTCATATGATTCTTTTACTCTCTGAGTACAATTACCGTTCTTTTGAAACGATTAATTTGAGCAGGATGCCAGTGAGAAATTATAAACAATCATAAACACCTCCTTGATGAAAATAAAAATAATGATGGCAACATTTATTAATTACTGCGGTGTTCAGTAAGGAACATATTAATATAATTATAATGCTGTTTCTTAAATGGCTTCATTACCTTATAAGCAAGTTAGCCTAATTTAAATTTTGTCAATGGGTCAAAAGTATTTCAAAATAATATTTTCATTTTCTTAGTTTAGTTAGTTGTTTGCTTTTGTGACATTTTTTAAAACTGAGATTTGTATAAAAACTGTGATTAAAGTTCACGCAAGATCTCTAAAAAGTAAAATCACGGTCAATAAAACTCATCAAGTTTAAAAAAACGGTCAGAAGACGTTTTTATTCATAGTCTATCGAAAGGTTATAGGCTTTTTTGACTTACTGTCGAATAGCTCTTATCCGTTCGGGCTAAATGGAAGGTTTGTTTGATCGTTAAATCATGTGTAGATTTTTTGTTATTTTCAACAATGTTTTTTTCAGCATCTTTTGCGTGATTCGGATTTGAGAGTTGTTTATACAAGGAATAATTCCATAAATACTAATGTTCACTTTTCTTAGAAATAATACAATTGAAACTTGAAACAATTATGTTTTTATAAAATACAATTTGTAATGTCACACAACTTTAACAAAAACAGATCAAATTTCACAATTCTATGAGTTTCTTGTCGACTTGGAGGATGAAAAACTGAAGGAGAAAAACTCAAAAAGACGTATAGTTTTGATGCAGCAAATAAAGAGAGTTTTGGAGGAGAAAACAAACAAAAGAAGTGTCGTAGGAATTGATGACGATACCGGTGGATACGACAAAATAAACGGTAAATAATCAATATTATGTGTGTTTTCATACATGGAAGTGCATTTGGGGCGCTAGTAAGACACGCACATCAAAATCTTGCCAATGATTCAGAGAAAACTAGGCGGAGGTTGTTTAAGGATACTCTTTTTTATACTTCTGCGTCTATTTCTTTGAGTATTTTTTTATTCGCATTGTCAATAAATGGTTTAATTATACTTTGTATTGTGTTGTATTTGTCTACTATTAATTTATTAGAAGTTTTTGATGATGCTAATCTATAAAGATCATTTGGTATCTTTTGTAACAAAATTTTAATAAATAAAAATATAAAAGAACTTTTTAAAATTGTAATTTACTAATCCATTGTATTATTATGTAACTCAGTTGACCAATTTTAAAGTTTTATTACAATTTCCACCAAGAAGCCAGTCTCTTACGCAAGCCTTCGAACCGGGAAACCAACAGAACGAGTAGAAGAGTCCTCGAGCACCACACGTGTTGTTGATTAATAATATTTATTTGAGTTATAGTCTTAATATCTATAAAATAAATTAGTTTTTGTGAATATGAAAAAAGAAAAATACCATTAAATTATGAAAGATTGGATCATGCACTAATGACGACGCAGTAAAGTAGTTTTATGCATATCATTAATGTGCCTTTATCTAATGCAACTGACGGTTTAGGTCTTTATGTCGTTTTATCTAAGATTTTATTTTGCTAATAAAATCAAATCATATTGTTCAGATGAAGAAGAGGAAGAAGAGGAAGAAGAATACGAAGAGAGTGACGATGATGACGATGATGAATATGAAGATTCATCTCTGGGCGGCAGTTCGGCTGATTCGCATCAAGTCACTTCTGTAACTAAAAAAGAGTTAGTCTAAGAGTTCAAACGAATTTAATGATTTATATTTTGTCAAAATAAATATATCTTTTAAGCATGACTTATGAATTTTGAGGTTTAACTAACATAGACAAAATTAATGTGTATACAAATAATGATAAAAATTATATTATACTTTCTTTGATGTAAAACAGCTCTTTTAATCACATTTCCTAGTCAGAAAACTGTTTTCTACGTAATTCTTAATTTATTTGCTATTTTTTATTTAATGCTTTTCAAATATTTCAAAAATTCAAAAGAAAGGTATTTTATATATATATTTTTATATTTTACTTAAAAGGTCAATGAAAATATTTTTTGAGAAAACCTGAATAAAACAATATTAACAAATATTTTTTAGAGTTTGCTTTAATGCCGGAACAACTCAAAATTTTAAAAAACTAATGTCGAAGCCATTCTGCAATTAAATAAAAAATAATTCAAGATTAATTATAATGTACTTATAACACGAGTTGATCAAATTAAATAGTGATATAATAAACTTTAATAGGTTTTTTAAAGATTATAACAATTTTGATAGAATATTAAAATCGCTAGTCATACAATTTCAAACATTAGATTAGATTCATTGGCGAAAAAGATCATGATGATAAGAATCTAAGAAGCAATTTTTCGAAATGGATTATTTTTTCAAAAAAGGATTAAAATTTAGACAATACATAAAATTAAAAATATTTAAGAATTTCTTTTTTCGAATTCTTAGAACATGGAAAGTTTTAAAACACACTTTTTAAAACAAAATTTGAATCAATATTTAAAAAAAATACTTCAAAAACTTAAAACTATTTATTTTTCGTGGTAATTTAATGTTTATCAAACATAATTTTTTCAAACATGACAAAAAGTCAGTTTTTAAATTAGGTGTTGACATTTTCTAAACCATGCGAAGAATGATATGCTGAAAAAATACGGAATATTTTGACAGAAAAAACAGTTTTTATTATAATGAATAATAAGCTTTGGTGGGGAAAAAATCTCACAATTAAATTTAAGGTTTTAAAATGTTTATTATCCATGTATTTCATGACTCGATATTTCATTTTTAAACATTCTGAAGGTAAAAATAAATCTTGAATTGATTGATAGATTTATTGATTAAACAACAGAGAAAACAAACGCAACTCATTGTGGGGAAGGGAGACAGGGAAAACAACCGATGTTTCCAACAGGTTTATAAAGTTTCATGCCTCTTTCATCTATTTATTTATTCATCCACCTATTAACTCATACAGTCAACCACCATTTCATCCTCATGTTTAATTTTTTTTCTTACATTAATTTTTCTATTTATTCATACGTCAGCTCTTTTGAAGGAATATTGTACAAGAAGAAGAAACTGAACGACAAAAAGTACTGGGCAGTTGTGCTTGGACATCATTTATTGCTCAGTCGTCAAGGATACGATGGCAGCAGCAAAAATAATAAAAAAACAAAGAGTCTAAAAGTGAACAAAGATGTTGATCTACGGGACTATAAAGTATCAATCACGTCACAAAGTGGCGGGAAAAGCGAAGTGAAGCTCGTTTGCCCCGGAAAGAGAACTCACTTGTTTTACTGCAAGGACAAGTGCGAGGCGGAAGAGTGGAAAAAGGTTAGCAAAGAAAGTAAAACCCAAATTTTAAAATCTATTTTTTTAATTTTAAAATGTGAAAACTTTGATGGTCGTTTTATACATTTGATTTGTAGCGATATTTTCATTTTAAACAGCTGAAAAACTACGGTGCGCCTTGACCTTATCAATAACTGCTTTTGATTAAAGCACTGCATTACATTTTATCAGTGAAAAAAATAAAAAAGTGTACTTTTTTTTTAATTGACAATGAAAAAAACCTTTTATGACTTTTAAACTACACCAGGAAATCAAGAAGGCCTCGAGACTCGAGTTCGCTTCGGAAGATAAAATCGATATAGAGACAGTTAACGAAGATGTACTAGCGTATTTTTTGATTATTCCTATTTGATCAAACTTATTTTTAATTATTATTTTAATTTTTTGGTAAAAAGATTTCTTGTTCTGTTTTGACAACTTTAATTCAGTATGATAGGAATTATTTCACAGAATTATTAGGCTTGTTTCTTATAAGTGTACTCTTTGCAAGTGCAATTTTTTTCTAATTTTGTTAACTGAAAATGTATTACTTTAAAGTATTTTTTAAAATATAAAGACAAAAATGAAGGTAATTGCATGACGTAATTGCTCACAATTTTTATGCATCCTGTATTAGTTTGAAGGCATTCATCATTTATTGGGATATACATTAATCTTTCAGACAGACATTTACATCAAAGGAGACGTATATGAAGTCATCAGTAACAACAAAAAACAACCTAGCAACAGCAATAGTCACCGTTACAGTAACAAGTCTTTGGACAACTATGGCACCATCTCGCTGCATGCAGATGTTGCGACGGTTTCTTCAGACCTCGTATGTGCTTCAGCCGCTAAAGTTACCACATTTCAGCAGCAGCCGCAAACTCAACACGGAAAAGCTAAAAAGTCCAAGATACAATCACTCTTCAACAAGGTTCTCAACATCAGACAAAAAGTGGTCGGTGACGAAGATGAGGATGAAGTACTCATTTCTGGTAGGTTTATTGACTGACTTCAAAAAGTTGAATTAATATAAATTATTTTAACAATGAATTTTTAAATTTTACAATTTAAGTAACGTATTTGTTTACGTAGCTTTTCTAAAAATTGTGAAAAATGTTTAATGAACCATTTATTTGGCAAAAATTAACAAGCAGTCAACAAGATGCTTAGTTATGATTTTTCACGAAAAATTATACTTTGTAAATAAAGGCAAAATACACTTTGAAAAAACTATTTCATTTCAAAGATGATAAATTATAAATTTGTATTAAGCTATTCTAAACTCTCTTGAACTTCTATTCGCTTTTCTCGTTTTCTCGAATTATTTTTCTTAGTTTAAAAAAAAATAATTTATATTAACAAAGTAGTAAAAAAATATTTTACAAATGTCTTTAAATATTTCAAAACTTCAAAATAAAAAATAAATTCAAAATGAAAATGAAAGTAGATATTCAATTATTTGATAGCGAAGTTATTTGAATTTTTTTTGCAAAAATAGAGAAAATATAAAGTTTGAAAAAGCCAAAATGTAATACAATATGAATATCACATGAAAAAATTATTGATAAAATTTCAAAAGGCCTGAAACAAAAACGAAATTGAAAAAAATGAAAAACACGATTTATAAATCATTATTATTGAGCCTGGAACGTTTAAGCCTTGGACGTACCAGCCTGAACGATTCAGTCTATGAACTGTAATCTTGAAACGATTCACCCAATAAACTATACTTATTTTTTTTGCTAAAACTGTATTTTACAAAAAAAAGTAACACGTTAACGTTTTATTAACTCTACCTTCTTATGAAATAAAAGCAAAATGAAAAATTATTTCAGAAATTTTTTTATGATCAAAAAAGTTTTTAGATATGAGGATGGAAAACGCAAAAAAATTATATTTTTTATACATTCTTTTTTCTTCACTTTTCTTAGTTAAAAAATTTTTTTTTTCCAAAGTGAGATGGTTTAGAGCGCAATCGTCTTAGCTTTTTTTAAATCTAAAGATTAATATTTTCTACAAACATGGGCTAACGTTGCTCCTATTTTTTTTATTCTAAAAAAAGCTAATAAAATACTTTTTTCATCTTTATTTAAAACCAAAGTTTAGACATTTTAAACTATTTCACTGGTCAGTAGTAAACAAACACTGGATAAATGGTTTAATTCAAAAGTGCAAGATAAAGTAGGCAGTGAGATAGATTATGCTTAAATAGTACTATTATTTTTTTCCCCTTCTTTTAGCTAACTCTTAATTTTATTCAGTTTCTTTTTTGAACTCAGCTTGCATCAATTCAATTCAGTTAAGTTTTATTTTACTCTGGGTGCTGCTCTTAAGACTTTTAAAGACGGCATCTGACCATCTCTAAGCTGCTGGATCTGTTGTAAAATGATTGGCCTACTGAATTTATTCAGTGTACCTAGATTCCTAAATGCAGCTTTGCTTCCATTGTGGTCACTTTCCTATTGACGATCAGCAGATAGTAGAGTATCATGTATATGACAACTCTTCAGTGTAGGCAGCTTTGGGAGAGTAAGAATTTTTTTATAGAAAAAATGTATCATCTACATTATAGATGTTACCTTAAGAGATAATTTTTGTTACTTTAATCGATTCTTCTATCCTTGCTGATTACTTCTCCAACTAATGTTAAATGATTTTAAAAAAGATCAACTCTTCGAAAGGTTTTAAAGATTTGTATTTACTTATCAACTATTGAAAAATTGGAGTAAACTAGAGTAGCTAAGGATTTGCTTTAATTTCAAATTAACAACTCTGCTTTGAATTAGTTTTTCCGGTAAGATGGAGTTTTTCCACAATAAGTACAAACTACCAATATAAAATATTCATAAAATAACCTAATGACCCTAATGTTTGGTTTTCTACCTTATTTTTTTTTCCTTTGTATGCTTTCCCCTTTAAAGCTTTGTAATTTTATTTTACAATTTTAATAATATATAACGTCATTCATTATACTTAAAAAAACTTGTTTTCATCTTTTAAATATAAAATTTGGATTATAATTACTTTATCGTTTTTAAATGAATTTTTTTGTGTTTTTTATTACATAATTTTTATTCCTTCTCAAGGACCAATCATCCTCATTATAAACTGTCAAAAAACAGGAAATTTAATGGTTGCGGGTGACGGAAAAGAGCAATGGGCTGAACGTCTATGTGTCGTCAAAAAGAAATATTTTCAGGTACCAAAAGTCCAATATTTTTAAAGTAAATAATATTTTTAAAAAGTTTTAACAAAACTCATTTTATTACAAATTAAATTATTTTTATACATTTATTACTTTCATTTTAATCCCAACCTTGAACATCAGGCTCACAGACAACATGATGGATTGGACGACATTCTAACGATGACTTTCCATGAATGTCACGTGAGCGTATTACCTTGCTCCAACTGGTTGGTGCTCTCATTGAAAAAAGAAAAAAAAGATTTCCATTTGAAAGTTAGTTTTTCGAAATATTCAAGCGTCATTTAAATGCTATTCCGCGTCCTCTCCCAAAATGTAAACCTTCGGCTAATTTGAATATCTAAACCCTGTCCGTTTATTTAAATTTTTTTGACAATTTCGTCTGAAAAATTACATTTTAAAAGTAAAAAAAATGGTTACAATCTAGATAAAAAAAAGTTAGTTTTGTAATTGATATTTAGATTCTTATTACAGTGATAAAAATAGAAATGATATTAGCTTATTAATAACTACAACAAAAAGTACGAGCAAAGACCCGATGGCACGAACGGCTGTTGTCGGCTCATGCACACTTGATTGATTAATTGAGCGAAAGTCAATACAGAAAACAATCTGACCGACAAACAGAGCTGTTTCTATTCTTTATTGTTTCATAAATCAGACCTGACTATTTATAGCATCAATAGAAACCAAAAAAACAATATATCATTAACTAATTACATAACTGTTTGTTTTTTTATCATCCATTTCCAGCCCACTAATAAATCAGTCACAAAATTTATTGGCTTACAATATCTGACTAACGACACACTCAACCACCCAATTTTTTTACATTTAGTTCAAAACTCATTCGGAACTGACGAAGTGGTATCAAGTTTTAGTCGATCAAATCGGGAAAAGAGGTTCGCAAACAGAGGATGTATCCGCTATCCCACCAGAAGTGCTTTATGAAGAGATAAGAGAGGTTTATCATCCTGGTGAGGCTCCTATTGTTGTTGAATTTATTTCCTACATGATTTTATTCTTCTTTTTTTTTATGTTTTAAATAAACCTAGGACAGTTTTTGATGTTATTAAAAATTGAAACATAGGATTCAATGCTTCTCTAAAATTATCGACAGACCATCCCAAGGCGAACAAAAGACCAGCTTTGCCCGATTGTCCTGCTCCCATAACTCCAGACATCAATCAAGTACTCATGAATATTAATGAGTGTTCGTACATGGACGCTATCGAATGCAGAGGTGCATTTAAAGCTTCAGCAGTAAGTGCCTTGGTATTTGAATAAATCAATGTTATCAAAATAAATAAACAATAATTCATTATTAATTTAAAAGTAAAGAATAATGGCGGTCTCTCATATGTAAGCGAATACCACGCATGGAAAACTTATCGATTACAGAGATTATCGTAAATACCAATATTTTCCGACGCCCTTAGCTTCAAGATATCTTATTTTCTTGATAAACGAATGGATTTGTTTATTCCTATTTTAGACTTAATTGATTTTTATTAATAACAAAATGATATTAATAAAAATTAATTTGAAGAGGATTTTGAAAAACTAATACATAAAAAACTAATTTTTTACTCTGTATCAATTGAAATAATTTAGAAATTTTCAAAATAATACTTTTTGATGCCAAGTTATTCGGACCATTGATGAAACAAACATTCAAAAATTCCCGGATACTTTACGCTAAGTTTTTTCAGCGCAATCATTACATAATCCTAACCTTCTCTGATACCAATCTTCCTCACAATTTCAAAATTTCGTTTAAAATAATTTTTTTTATTTCAAATGACAACATCTTATTTAATTACAAGTTTAATCATGTATCTAAAAAACTTTTCAAGATGAAAGAAAAGTCATGTCCGAATGCCAGCAACCAAACACCATACGT
>OX030958.1:4953625-5048625 GCA_943735955.1 Piscicola geometra | reverse complement strand
AATGAAAATGAGAAAATACTTTAATTGTAAAAGAATTATAATAAAATAACTTGTTTGATCATCAACTTACTAAGCTTTAATTGAGATTAATCAACTATAAACTCATTATTTTTTGAAAAAAGATTTTTGAATTTTTTTACTCATCAAAATATTTGTTACAATTTAATCTTGTTATTTTTGAACATTTTAAAAAACATTATGGGTAGATAAGTATCATGTGTTTAAAACTTAATTCAACGTTATATGGTTATTTATTTATAAACAATAAAAAAGAATTTCTTTGTTCAATGATGTTTGGAGCAATGTTAGCAAAGAAAAACATATGCTTTTTTCACAGTCTTTAAAACTTTATCTAAAATGACTCTATATTTAAAAAAGAATGAAATTTTCTTTAATAAAAAATATTTATAAAAAAAAGTAACTTCAAAACTCCTATTTAGTTATATTGAATTATTTAAACAAGTTATAAATTATCTCTAATTTTTCTTGTTTTTTCACTAAATTTATGTCCTTCAAAATAATTTTTACGATAGCTATGGTATTTTAATAATTGAATGATAAATTTGCTTTTTATTTTACTGTTTGAAGATCAAAGATTAAAGATGGCTTTAAAAGATTAAAGATCAACTTGATTAAAATGTATTTTCAATGCTCTCATTTTTATTTTTAAATGTTAAATTGTATATCATTTATCAAAATAAAAATTTAATTAAAATAATTATACAAATTTAGATATTTAGCATATGAATAGTTTATAAACTAATTAAAAAATAGAATATTTTTTTATAAAACTAAATTCTTTTTGAAATATTTTTCTTCAATACTTTCTCAGTTGCTTTTTTCGATGGTGGGTGAGCAATACAGAAAATGGAACTTGAAATGTTAAACTTAGATTAACCTTTTTTAAATTTAAAATAGTCTATCAAAATAATTTATAGTAGTTCTTGAGCGCTCATTCAAACGAATGGAAGCAAATGCGCAACTAGATATACATATAGAAAATGTATATAATCCAAATGCTAATAGATGAGACATGATTGCGAGAATATAATGAAGAACTATTGTGAAAGGAGCTATGCAGAGACTCAGTGAACGATTTTTAGTGGCCGATTTGAATGCTTCTGGCGTTTTAATGGAGTCAAGTGGAAGTCTCTTATAGAGGCTTAACAAAGAAAGTCCGTTTAAAGGTAATTTGACTAGTTTGGAAATACATTTATGAATATTTATATGTGTAAAAGTAAAATAGAGTTTTATTTATTATTAATAATTCGTGATAACTTTTAAATTCTATCAACCATTTTTAACTCAAAAATTGAAAAAATAGAAGTTTAAAAAATCTATTATAGCTATTTCTGTGAATGTATGACTTACGTTAAGTGCATTTATTAATAATAAAAAATCAAAGTAATTTCGGTCTTTAATGTAGTTCAAAATTCTACTATTGTTGCAAAAATACAAAAAACAGAAAAATCTATAGTTTAAATTTTATAAATAATAATAAACATTTATATATATTTATTTTTCATTAAAAAAAAATTTATGCAAATCTTTAGATAAATTAAAAAAAACATTTTCAAAATTTTAAAATATATTATTTTTAAAAATTAAATGATTTTTTTGTTTATTTTTTATGAAATACATGTTTTAAAAATCCGTCTTCTTGCAAGATTTAAAAAGATACTAAACGTATGGATTAATAAAGCCGTGATAATAACGATATAACAAAGAATAAAAATCATTATAATTATAATCAATAAAAAAATAATATTGTTTAAAAATAAAACAAAGAAAATAAAAAATATTATACACATACATATCTATATAAATTAAAAAGGTACTTAAAAGAGTGATATTATTAGAATGATAGAAATATTGAAAGCAATAAAAAGACCTGCAATAGTAATCCACAAGCTAACGGCTTAAACCGAAACAAATGTATGAGAAGAGGTTCAATTAACTATTTCAATACGATGCATTATATATCATGCTTTTTTTAAAATACAAAACTTTAAAGAATCTAATAACATTTTGTTAAAAATTTAAAACTCCTATAATACAAGACTTTGAAACCGTTGAAAAAAGTTGTCATAATACTTTTCACGGGATTTATATGAGTAAAATGTCTCTTACGATTGATTAAAAATGGGAAAAATTATTCATAAAAAATTTCGTTAAAAAATCAGTTTTAAAGCAATATTATTTTTTTGAAAAAAGTCATAACGCCTCCATAAAAAGGTAGTTATTACTCAAACACGTTCGAAAGCAGATAAAAGATATTATTTTGATCTAAATTACTTAATGAGTTATTATTCGTTTATTTTTTAAGATTTATTTTTATTTCTTTATTTTTAGTTATGCCGTAACATCGTACATTAATTATTGATTTTACAGCTCAATACTGAAAACAAAAGGCATTCCGTAATCTCAAAATTCAAACATATATGTACGCTGAAAATCTTAAAAAACTTTTCTGGAATTAAAAGGTTGAAAATGAAAAACAATTAAATCTTAGTTTTGAAAAAATTCAATAGCTAATTTTTTTCCCGAGTGTATGACGCATAATTTTTAAACAATTAATTGCCCTTGAGGCTTAAAATATAATTCAAAAAACTTCCACAATTTTTTTAAAACAGCCTTATATATTTGAAACAAAAAACAAATTTCAACTTTTTAAAAATTCTTTATTTGTTTTAATAAAAATTTAAACATTTAATTTTATAAGTTTTCCACTCACAAAAATAATTTCTTTGAAAGCCTTCTATAATTTTGTTTAAAAACTTATTTTTAAAAAAATTCAAAAACGTTTATTTTCAAAATGCATTAAAATAATTTTAATCTATTTTTAATTTTTCAGAAACTTTGACATAACGCATCATATTTGATGACAATCACTCTGAGATGAATGAAGCAGAAAAACTCATGAAAGCTTCATTTTCTTCTTTTCATTCTTCAGAAGCTACATGACTTTACAAATACTACTAAAAAATATCTAAATATAGATGGTAATAGGAAAACTTTGATGATTCCGATGATGATTCAAAAGGCGTATTAAAAATATTTGTTTACTGAGTGGGCGTAAGACGCAATGACAATGTTCAAGAACGATTCATTCCCCTATGTAACCTCTCTTGCTCCCATTCTATTTCCCATCAAACACGTGGATCTCCTCCACCTCAATTACACCCCGAACCTCCCAGTAAATACTTATTCTCAACAGAGCTTTTCCGAGAGTTTCTTATACATAGAAACCACCACCGATTTCAGTGACTTTCAAAATGAACCTATAGTATTAATTCCAGTGTCAGGTCAAATAGTTTTGAGTATTTTATATGGCTTGGTTGGATTGGTGGCTGTGGGAGCAAATGCATTGGTGGTGTTGTTGATAGTCACTACCAGAAGACTAAGAACAAATACTAACATGTTTCTCGCTTCTCAGGTTTGTTTGTTTTTACATTTTTGATCGATAGAAATGGAGGTGCCGCTTTGCCTTGCTCAACTAAATAGTTCATTTAATATATTATATTCAATCTTAATGAACATTTAAAGTTTTCTATCTTAATTAATCTTGATTTTTTTCTCAATAAATCAATGAAGACCTCTTTTTTGTTGTTTTCATCATCATGAACATGTTCATTTTTCCTCCAATATATTCTCCGTTTTATAATTCGATCTCTTTCGCTTTCAAGCACCCCCTCCACACAGGCATTATCAGATGCTTTGATGAGTCTGATATGCGTGCCCTCAAACCTTGTTAACAATGTCATTTACAACGCTTGGATTTTTGCCGACCTGCTCTGTCCAGTCTACTTGTTCTTCCAAGTGGGTGCATGAATCTTGCCCATACATTAAATCATTTTTAATTTAATTTTTAATCTGAAATGATTAGGGTGTTTGAAAAATATAAAAGAAAAAGCGTTAGCTAAAATATATTTCAAGTAAAACTGTTAGTTAAGTATTTTGAAATATAATAATAAGGGAAATTGAATAAACATACGTAAGAACATTTATTGGATTGCTTCATGGAATTGTGGTGACTGTTTACACAAATATATAAATGATCCTAGATAAATGAATCCAGCGTTGACGTAGGAAGAGAAGCTTGAGTGTGCCTCTTTGATGATCGCTTATGCATACATTTGAATATTTTATCAAATTATTAGTATGAGAAAATCAAGCTGAAAGATGAGGTCTGCACGGGAATCTTTTACGAGAAAATACCACGGGTAAAAGCACAAAATCCGCGGAAAATAATTTGAAAATATTCGCGAATTTTTTTTCGAGATTACTTGTGAGAAAGTATATTTTCTAAAAATTCTCACAAAAATGAAAGATTTTTAGAGTATTTGCGAAAATAGGTTTTAAAAAGTAACAATTTGGTTGTTGTTGATAACATTAGAAAAGCGCGAAAATAAAATTTTATTTACATTGTAGAATACCAGCCAGTAGCTTCTCTTCTGAGAGGCTTTTTTTCTTTTGCTGGAAAAACAATAGAAGATCGTCGAAGTTTAACGCCCGAAAATGTTTATAAAATCCAATTAAGATGCAGTACTTTTGGATAAAATTTAGTAAAATTTGTGTTAATGCATCTATTTATATTTTATTTTATTTGTTGTGCTTAATATAATTGTTAGTGCTGTTACTTGTCTGATTTTTGTAATAGAAGGAAGAGTGAAGAAAAAGTGAAGGAATGATGTTGAAGTGTTGCGGGAGTGGAAGTGAATGGGAACAGAATCATTTAAGTGCGAGTGAGAGAAACGAGATTTTCATGAAGAAAGGGTGGGGGAATAAAAAAGCCTTCCCACGCAGAACTCTAAGTTGAAAGAGCTTTTATTGGAAATAGTAGAAAAACTGAGACTAAAAAAATAATTTATTTCATCAACAAATTTTTTTATATATTTGAAAAATAAAAAATATTGAGTATATTCAAACACAAGGTACTATAAACTCTTGTATTACAGGCTCTATCGGTTCTCTTGAGCGCATTCACGATGCTGGCCATCTGTTGCGACAGGTTAAGTTTAAGTTTTTCTATTAATTAAATTAGTTATAAACTTTTGGAAAAAATATTCAGTCTTTTAAAAATATACTTTGCAACTATTAACTTTTATTAATTAATTTATGTTTGTTTACTTCATATATCTATTTTTGTTTTCATTTTGCTATTGTAAACATGATGGTATTATTTTATGTATATATGGGGAATGCCCATTGGGCATACGACCTGGTTTCACCCATAATTGCCTATTAATTTATGTTGTTATGTTACTACTTCAAAATAAATTAATTATAAACATACTTTTAAAATATTTTTTCAAATCATGTTATTTGCTCTAACAAATTTTTTTTATGATAATGATAAATCAATTTATTTATACGAAATATCCACAAGAGATGCATCAAAGGCGTTTATAAGTTCTTTTTCTCACGAGTAGTAGTTATTTTATTCCATGGTTGCTTTGAACCATTTTAAATTCAATGATGTAGTCTTTTTACTTTTTATAAAATTTATTTTAATTTAAATCAATGTTTTTACGTTAAATACTTCAAAGCTTTATTTTGTTTATTTAGCTGATTCTAAAGAAAATTAAAATTCATAAACCTGCTTATTAACTCAGATATTCGGCAATGCATTTGAAGACTTTAAAAACCTTCTGAATTGGCAATAAAAACAAAAACTTTGGACATTTAATTTCTTTAGCAATTATACCAACATTTATTTTGAATAGATCATTTCAATAAAGGTATGCTAGTTAAACTCTCTAGTTCCAATCTCCGAAGAACAATCTCACCCCACCATTCGTGCGTACAGATATAAAGTTGTCCTGTACCCTTTGAAACCGAAGCTGAGCAAGCGTTCCACTTTACTCATTATTCTTCTCACATGGGTTCTGGCATCTCTGATTTCATCACCCATCGCTCTCAAAGCTAGGTCTGAAAATATGATTTATTTATAATCCAATTTAAACGTACACGCTAAAATATGCATTTATCCATCATGAAAGTTTTTTCATTAATAAAAAACGTTACGTTTTTCCTATCCATTTTAATGACGCATGAGCAATGATGAAGAAGGGGATTAAAATGCGTATGAAAGGTTGGACATGTGAGAAGTTAAATGACAGTTTTTTGAAATTTTTTGCCTAATACTTTGTATATTTTAAAACCATATATTTCAAATAGTTCTTTTTATATTGTGCATAGCTCTTTTTTTGGAAACATTTTCAATCTGTCTGTTTCAGAGAAGTTTTTTACCAGCACAACCCAGTATTTTCTACTGG
Organism: Piscicola geometra; assembly: GCA_943735955.1. NCBI lineage: Eukaryota > Metazoa > Annelida > Clitellata > Hirudinida > Piscicolidae > Piscicola > Piscicola geometra. The sequence goes on along the minus strand of OX030958.1, from coordinate 5,042,347 downwards.
TGACGTGGTGAGTTGTTGTCTTTGAAGCCTATAAGTTATAAGCTATAAGGGATTTCAATGAAATTTCGTTTCTTGTGTTAAATGGATAGTTCTTCCAGTCCGACTACCACTGTTCTAATTTTTTTAGGATTTTTTTGTAGAAAGTTTGAATCTTCATCTGTTTTTATTTTTCAGTGAAGAAGGAAGTATTTTGAATATAGACTTGTGGTGAGTTTTTTTGGCATGTTGTTGATGTAGAAAAAAAAATCAGGTCTTAGACTTTTCTTCGAAGAACACTGGATGCGACAGATTCATGCAATGACGCTTGATCTTTGACAAGAACTTGCTAGCTTCTGTTACAGAAAAAACGTATTACCTTTTGCAGAAGGTTATTGCGGATCTTGTATTAGTCCAAAAGTCTCTTGTGACGCTTTTTATCGAAGACGGGTCTTATTAAATAATCTAACACCACCAAGTTACGTAGTTAAGAGGCGGAGTTTGAAGATTTTTTAACAACTGAAAGTAATTTTCAATATTAACCTTAACACTAACCCTAAAGCTCCCACCCCATTAACTACGTAACTCCACTCATTTGTTGGTGGGGTTAGATTATTTAATAAGACCCTCGATGACTTTGTTGAGGTCCAGTAGCACAGCATCAATCTGGTCACCTTTATCTAGAGCTGAGGCAATATCTTGTACGGTGATCACAAGCTAGGTTTCACAAGAGTTTTTTTTCTGAAGCCAAATTCACTGTCAGAGATGAATACGTGGTGTCAAAGTGTTTCATAATTTGTTTATGAATGATGTACTCAATTGTCTTACTACAGACTAATTGGCCTTTTAGTGAAATTGACCTTAGTTTTCTTGAAGAATAGAACGACCATAGCGTGTCTAAGTCATTTTCTCTAAAGCGAGCGAAGCTTGTGAAATAAGAGTCAACGCATGGTTGATTGATGAGAAAATCCATAGACAAAGTATTTGAAAAGTCTTGGTGGTACACTTGTGAATTAACTTGTTTGAAAATATGAATAAATAATTTTTACTCAATTTTTTAGGTTTATAAATGAATTCAAACGTGTGTTTTTGATTTAATTTTTTTGCAAAAAGTAATTTGTCAAGTTTGGCTCACTGGCTTAGCTGTAAGATGGTAGCTTTGAAATATATTTATCCACTTGACGCCTTAGAAAAAAAATATTTTTATACATTTTTTTCAAATTTAAAAGATGCAGTAAAAGAGGCTAATAGCGTTGAAATTAAAACTTGTTAAACATTTGTGTCGAAAACCAAAAACAAACTGTTACGACAAAATTAGCAATGAAAATCTTCCTTTGAGAATTTTCAAGTTTCCTTTTTCTGCTACTATGCACTATACAAAGTTAACACTTTTTTATTAACAAAGTAAATAAATAAAAAGTTTTTAAATTTTCTTTTCAGAGCCAAATACATTAGCAATTCTATGAAAGTAGCAAAAATTAGTTTTATAAAACGAAATAAAATTTAATCGAAACTCTAAATCAATTATTTCCCAATAGCAGTATAAATTGAAAATGTCAACTTTTTAACGGCTGTTTTTGAGAAAAATATTTAATGAACTGTTGCATTAGTAGAAGAATGCATTCAAATATCACAAGGAAAATTATTCACTACAGAAGGCCATTAGTTTCTTAAACATACCCTCATAATGTACTTTAAAGCATAAATATTTAACTCTCGCAGTGTCACCAAGGACACTGAATACAGCAACCCTGTGTGTCAGGACGTGTGGGAAGTGAAGGAAAACAGGTAACTGAAGCTTCGATCAATAGCCTTTGACAAGTTTTTTCCTGCACTGTGTGATGTATAAAAGCACTTTTAGACAATTCGAAATAAAATATTTGTGGAAAAGTATATTCTTCGTGTTGTTTAAGTTTTCAAACTAAAACAGTTATATCAAAGTAGTTTATAACCTTATAACATTACTTAGAACTTTTTCAACTTTAATTTCAATTTTCAATATAACTCAATTAATCATTTCTCAGATTTTGTTTGATTAATTGTTTTCAATTTTCTCAAAATTATTTTTTTTCACAAAATCTTTTTATTTTCTCTTCATTCCACAGGTACATCTACTCAATGGTGATCCTGGTAGTACAGTATTTCTTACCGGTGTCAATACTTGCATTTACATACACCAGGATAGCATATTTGGTGAGTTCCCAAAACAATAACAATTACGATTACTGTAATTTATTACTCTGCTTAATCGAATTATTTTTAATATGGTAAAAAATCGAAATTTAATTTAACATTACTTTTGTGAACTTTTGATAGTTTGAGTTTTTAATAAAAGCTTTTTTATATATGGCTTTTATAATTTTTTTCTAAAAGAGCATGTCGTGTATAAAATTAATGCACAGTTGTGGGGCAAGAAGATTCCAGGAGAGGCCGACAACGAGAGAGATCGCAGGATGGAAGTCAATAAAAAAAAGGTTAATTAAATTTTTATTAATCCATCAGTGTAAATAAACAAAGCACCCGTAATGAAGAAGTAAAGGATAGGGATTTTTTTCTGTAACTAATGGATTTTAAAACTCGCGATTAGAAACGCTTTTTCTAAATACTCTTAAATTATTCTTAATTGCATTTATTTCTTAAATAGGTGTTTTTCATTTTTTTAAATCGGCTTAAAGTCAGTGTGCGAATCGTCGTAAAGAATGAAAAACTAAAATGGAAAAAGAGGATCTATAGTGCTAAAAATGTTGAATATCAAAGCAAAGCAAAAGATAGAATTATTTTATGTGAAAGAAACAATTTCCTAATGTTGTTTAAAATAGTCGAATTCTTTGATCCATAAAAGTTTAACATTTAAAGCGAAAATACACTTGCTAAATTTTAAATAATTTATTGACTTACGTAATGCTGAATTACAAAGAAAAACAAATAGTTTAAGAAAAAGAATAAACATGAGTAAAAAATGAAAAAAGAATCAAAATCAATTAATAATAAATAGTAAAATATAATAGTAAAAATATTTTAGAGTGCATAGAATTATTTATTTTAGGCTAATATGATTTTTCCATTAAATGTGTCTTCAGAGACCATCAAAATGTTTAAAAAAGTATTTGATCAATAAAAAACTTGAAGTTGTTTCAAATAAATGCTTATAATTTTTTTATACCAAATTTTTAGATATTTCTATATATAATTTATGTTACAATAAGAAAAAAAATTGCAACGTTAAAAAAACTGTATAAAACAAGCAATGTTTTTAAAAAAACATTTTTAAATCTAATACTTAGCTAAAATGTTAAGGGTTGAAGCAATCGACATTCTACAATGCGTTGCTTCTTCCCTACTTTCCAATGCTTTGTGCACCAGTGAATCTATTTTTTAGTAAGTTTATGTTCACCAAATGTTATATTTTAACTGTTTTATTATACTTTTGAGTCTTGTTTTTATAAAACTTTAATTTATATATATATATATATATATATAATATTGGTAGTAGCCTGGCTTTTATCCAGTAAATGCATGAACCAAAAAAATAGGAAAGATGTTGAAAGCATAAGCTACAAAATGATCGATCCTCTTAAGGGATTTATCTTCGATAATTATTCAGCACTGATCAGAGCAACACCAAACATAATAACGATAAAAATGATATCACTATTATTATAATATATATAATATAATATTATAATAATGTAATTTCCAAGTGGCATCTTTGAAATAATATGCTTTTAGAGCTTTTAGAAGTTACTCAAATACGTTCGAGTACCTGGCAATGCACGTCGTGGCATCACTAACTGCATGTTACTTTTGTTATTCATGCACAAGCATTCTTAACAAGCTGGTGGATGACTTCACGCTATCTTTTAATCCTTCTATTTAATCCGTCACAATACAAATCATATGGTTCTTTGGTAAACTTAAGACGTGTGTCATTGGCTTTCTATAAGATTTTTTAAACTTATCGATTTTGATCTCTTACCAGCGACTTCCGAATGACTTATTCATGCCTTCCCACTTCGTTACAAAGATACTCGAGGCTTGATGTTCTATCTTTTTCTTTTAAAAACCCGTAGTATGTTCTCGCCTTCTTTGAAAACCATGTTTTACCTTTATAGCAATTTATAGTTATCTTAAATACCTTCTTTCAACATTCATTGGTTATATGCATGAATAATTTCAACTTTCATTTGGCTTCAAGTTCTAAGCAATTGAGGGTTTGCGATGGCTCGCAAAAACACCCTAATGTGAAAAATATGGTTAGTGCAAACTCAAAATATACACCATATTTATAGAAGAGACTTTGAAGATGTATTTTAATTATTTAAAACAAGATTTTCTGCTTACAATTTATAAACTACAGCCCTGAAATCTTCTTTAAAGTAAGATATAATAACTTACTCACTTTTGGTTTTGAAAAACTAACTTCCATGAACAGGCTCATCAATTATAAACACATATTTTGAATTTTTTATAGCAATTTCCTTCTCACGTCGTTATTTTTATACTTTGTTTGGAATAGGTGTGTTGTAAGAGTGAAAGGGTTTTTTTAAATAAAACTAAGATCACATTTTTTCAAAATTTGCACGTAGAAATATTTGTTTCAGGTTTTGTGAACAGATTTACACGTTTTTAATCAGTGGAATTGAACGGCTCACGGCCTATAGCCATAGGTCATGGGTTTCACTCCTAAAAATCTAATTGCGAAAAGTCACGGATTAGAGATAAATGTCGAAAATATAAATTTGAGCTCTGTAAACAGAAATTACAGGGAAAATCTTAATTTATCCCTCTCACGACCTGACCGGTTATGAGAAACGTTAACTTTATTTTTCTTAATCCGTAGAGCATTTGAATGAAAAGTATGCAGCTCACAATACGCCACACGCAGTGTAAAACTCGTAAAAGGAAAATTCTCTGAGGGTAGCTAAGTTGGCTGTTAAATTGACTCTCGTGTAATAAAGCTATAATTTAAGCAAAAAGACTTTACCATAATTAAAGAAATTACATTTATTTTAATTTTTTTAAATTATCGTTGAGAAGTTTTGTCTTTTAAAATAATATGCTTTTCGGGCTAGTGCTTTTTGTCATTCTGAAGATGAATTTTTTTAGTTATAAATGTCTTAAAAAATTGAAGAATATTTTACTTTAAAGTACATTTTTTTATCTTTTTATTATTATTGTCCTGATTAAAATATTTATGCTAAATTCAGTTTATTTATTTAAAAAAATGCTTTTAGAGATTAAAAATGACAAAATTATGAATTTTAATTAAAAAATTGTTTTCGTAACTGATAAAAATATGTAAATAGGTTCAAAAAATATTTTCAAAAATACAAAAACTCAAATTTAAAATTACTTTATTATCTAAAAAGTAGCCTTAGAAAACTTTTAAAATGAGAATTGATTAGCAATGTTTTTTCACGAAATTAATTAGGTAACAAATTCAGCTAAACAAAATATTTTAAAACCAACTCAGTACTAAAAAATTTGAAAACTGAGAAAAAAAATACAATTTAAAAATGTGTTTACATTTTAATCAACTTTCACGGCTTTTCATAACAATTGTTTTTTAAATTCATATTGTTCAAAAGGTAATTAGACATTTCACGCCAGTGAGCCCCTCACTCAACCCTTTCTAATTCTCTCAACTTCCAATTTATCTTCTCCTCAGATGATCCGCATGATGATCATAGTGGTGCTGATATACGCCTTATGCTGGCTCCCTCTCCATGTCCTCACCCTCTCCCTTGACGCCAACCACGAACTCTACAACTTCTCCCATATCCAGCACATCTGGATCACGTGCCAGTTCATTGCAATGTCTTCCCTGTGCTACAACCCCTTCGTGTACTTCTACATGAGTTCCAAGTTCTCAGAAGCCCTCTACCGCTCCTGCTTTTGGCGTGTTCTCACGTGGCGTGCCGTTAAGTGTTGTTGTTGCTGTTATAGGAATGGCGAAAATAGCCGGCGTGAAAGCCAGAGCAACTTGCAAAGCAGCCACTTGAAGGTTCAGGGACACAAACTGCTACCGATCAGTCATCGACAAAAAGGCATATCCGCATTTGGCCCGAAGGTGATCAATTTAATCAAACTAAAAGACGTTTTTATAGAGGCTGCAAACTTTTATACTATTAAAAACTTGATTTAAATCTATGAATAAAAAAAATAAATATATATTTTATACCTTTCACAGACGGTGTCTCAGAAACTAACTACCACCTTGACCAACAGCACTAAGAATAATAATATCAATTCCAAAAAAAATGCATTTAATACAGAAAATGAGAACAATGGCATTAATTAGACGTGAATTTACAGAAATATATGCTAATGTGGGCAAATAAATTATTTGGTCTGCTAAAGTTCGCTCATGATAATTATGAGGAAAAAAATTTCATGCTAATAAAAATTACTAATTTATAATATTGATTCAAACATCAATTGATTAATTACTCTTTTTGTACTATAGTATAATCTTCTTTGATTATTTTACTTAAAGGAAAAATTATTACTAATTGAAAGTAATACTTGATTTGATTAAAATAGATGTTGTTTGTATTACTAGTATTAGCCGTGGAATATTTATTCTTGTTTTTCGTGACTTGAAAACGATTTCTCTAAATTTGACTTCAGAGGCGTCTAATTGAAACCAAACAATGGATCAAAACTTTGAAAGAATAGTTACATCTTTTAGTTTATTTTTTGTGAAATAAAACTTTAGAAAAAAGTTTTTCCCCATTGAATTAAACTTAAAAAATAAAGAATTGTAATGACAGTGTCACAGCTGCTAGTATTATTTATGCACGAGGTCGAAAAGAAAAGCTTTTCAAGTGTTTTTAATATTTTGAGATCGTGTTTTAGACTTTTTCATATATTTTTGTATTTTTAATGCACAGAATTTAATGAATTTTAGTAACACATCAATTGCTCTTGAATTGGAGGAAGAGCGCTATAGAAATGTATTTGATTTATTGCTTATATTTTTATGCCTAATAATAAAAAAATCATTTTATGAAAATATATTTTTTTAAATGTTAAACAAAGTACTAAAAAATTATTGTAACTGTTTTTATCTATTTTTATAACTTTTAAAGCAAACCTTATCATTAATTCCAAATATTTGAAAAAAAAGTAACTTTTTTAAAATAACTATTTCATTTTAAAATAAAAACTTGCGATAAATAGCGTAACATTTAAAAGAAAATGAGATTAACTTGTCAATTCACGAAGATTCTTGATGGAAATATGTTCATCATAAAAATCCATCAACGAAGGCACTCAGGTGTTGTTGACCAGAAATAGCTATTGATCGAAAAGTCATTAAGCAGCAGCAAACTTCAATACCATCACCATTTCTAAATTTTTTTTATTTGAATGATCACTTTTTTACTGACTTACCCAAGATAAATCTGCCACTGAATCAATTGATCTAAAGCAGAAGTGTGCGAGGTTTTCCTACCGTTCAGAACAAATAGTTAAAAGGAACTATGAAAATAAAGCTTAAACGGCTTCATAGTAGGAAACTACTTTTTTTTCATGTGAAGAGCATTCAAGGCTACAACTTGCCAATGGCTCTAGAAATATATTTTTAAAGTTTTAATAGATATTTATTTCAAAAAATCATATATTTTCTAAATTAGAAAAAAAAATTCGTCACAGAAATTTTTTCTTAGATAGCTTTCATCATTGTAGATGTGGGTTACCTCCTTAGTTTAATAGTGAAAAACTAGGTTAAACCTATTTGCAACTTGTTCTTACTTAGTTAACTAATAATTTAATGCAATATTTAAAAAAAATTTAAATAACAAAATTTTTATTTTGAGTTTACCCTCACTTATAAGATTTAAAAATTATTTAACCTCGTTTAATTTTCATTGTTAACTATTTGGCTTCAGTAGTGTCTAGACATTGTTTACGTTACAAACACCTGCTCTAGCACAGATTTTATTAGTAGACTTCATGTTATTCAGCACGGATCATTTATATAATGTTCAATGATAACATTTAATAAAGCATATATTTATTTAGTTTTGTATTTATTTATCATTTTTGAAAACTGTATTTGAAAGTACAAACACTAAACTTTAGTGCTAAAACTAGGTTAAACAATTGAAGCGAAATGGCTGATAAAAGTGAAACCGATATAACAAATATTAAGAATTATAGCGAAGAATTTTTAAAGAATATAAGAAACTTGCAGCAAAATGACGAACTTTGCGACTTCACAGTAACAGCTGAAGGAAAATCAATCAGGGTCTTTTGCATTTTACATTGAATTATTTTAAAAATAGAATAAAAGAACAAAAATATTTAGAGCTACATAAAATGATAAGTTTATAAATCATTAATCTAATAACACAACAAATAGATTATACTTATGATTCTTATTTAACTCTGATTTTTCAGGTGCACAAGGTTGTGCTGGCAGCAACCAGTGAGTACTTCAGAGCCATGTTGAGGGTGTATATGAAGGAGAAGAAGGATGATGTGGTTGACTTGGGAGGCATCAGTGCATCATCTCTTGAAAAGATCATTGACTTCATCTACTCAGGATCCATGCAACTCAACTTCATCACTCTCATCGACATTCTCAACACTGCCAACCACCTTCAGATACCCACCGTTCTCAACTTGTGCAGTGACTATATTATCTCAGAGATTAACTTTTCAAATGCTGAAGATTTCATCCAGATTGCAGACATATATTCACTCACCAAAGTGATGGATCATTTCAATGAAAAAATCCTTAAGCACTTTGACTCTTTTGCAACAACACCCCTTTTCAGGTCAACGCCCTTAGAAACTGTGAAGACGTATTTAGAAGACGACAGACTGAAAACGAATGCAGAGTATAACTTATTAAGTTACATAGAGGAGTGGTTGAAGGAGGATAATGCTAAAAGACTTGAAAATGTACCTGCTCTGATGGCTTGTGTCAGGGTGGGACTCATTGCAAAAGCCTCTCTCCAGCAAGGTCATAACCTTCTGACGCTCATACCAGAGTTGAAAGATCTTTTTGATGCGGGTTTAACTTTCCACGAAGAACTTTTAACTCACCATCCAAAATCTCTCATCAGCAACAAAGTCAGGTCTGACACCAAATCTCTAGTGCTCATCTTCCACAACAACACTCCACACCCCTTCGAAATAGTAGCCTACGAAGCAATCACCAGCAAGTACTACCGTCTCACAGGGGATTCATTCGCGTGTAGAGATTGCAGGGTAGCCGAGGTGGAGAACTTCTTGTACATATTCAGAGTGGTGGACAGTGGAGGCGGTACCAATGTGAACAGTCTGGTTCGCTTCGACCCTCGCCATCTCTCTCTGGTAGTGCTGCAACCTTGTCGGCATGTGAGGATGGACACGGTCATCATTGCCCTCGACTTTAAGATCTACTGCTTCGGTGGCTTGATTGACCTGCCTCAAGAGAACAGCGGCATCACCATTATCAAACTGCTCGACGTGTATGACGTCTACACCAACACGTGGAGTGATCTGGCACCTCTGCCAGAACCCACATACGGACACGCTGGTTGTGTGTTGGATGGCATGGTGTACCTGAGTGGAGGCGTCACTCCAGGAAGTCATAGTCAAGCAGTCGCCAACATGCTCCAGTATGATCCGAACACAAATACTTACACTGTCAAACAGCCTATGTTCTACCCAAGAAGACTGCACGAAATGGAAGCATTAAACGGACACGTATACGTCCTAGGTGGTATCGGCTATCACTCGTTCGATCAGCAGAAAAACACGATCGCAATCGAGCGGTACTCAGTCGCCGAAGACCAGTGGACTTGCCTCAGCAGCACCCTAGCTGGCAGGTCTGTAGGCCACTTCATTGTTTTCAACCAGAACATTTTGTCGTTGGGACGCGAGCATAGGCGGGCCAAGGAGGATGATATATGGTCTTACGAGACGGAGGAGGGGAAGTGGAGTGCCTATGCCAAAGCGCCATCTCGCATGTCTCTGGTGCTTGTTGAGGCTACTCTACTGTACGTGAACTTTGATGACGAACGAGTGGCTAAAAGAATATTAACTGACAAGTGGTAGCATTTAAAACTGTTCGATTTCATACTTTTTTCAACCATAATCACTTCATATATGCATATAGTTTATTTTTATATTTTAAACTCGCTAATGCTATTTCTTTCTTTCTTAATGCTATTCGTGTCTTTTCTTATAATCTTATTGTTTTTTTACCTTTTAGTTATTTTGAATTATACTATTCAAGCCTAAAACCCACTTCTATGCTGACTGACGATTTTATTTATTTTATATCGTTTGACATATTCACTTGAATGTGAGTAAATGTGTATTCCATTATGTAATTTCCATGTTTTTTATTGTTCAACACATTTATATGAGTTTCTTTTTACAATTTTTGACATAATTAGGTTTTTTCATTGCATGTATGACATACATTGTATGTATATAAGAAAAAAAATATTCAAATCCTTTGATAGTTCAAAAATTTAATCAATCAAATTAATTTTTATAGCGCATTTTAATAGTTTCAAGAGCGCAGAAATACATTATGAAACTATTCAAGAAAAAAACTCGAACACGGGGAGCAAAACCCCTAGGGCCTAAGCCGTGGACCAGGGAATAAACAAAGTGTTGCCTTGGTGATAATATGGATACTTTTTTTGGCGATGATAGCGATGCTGTGATGATGATGCAAATAGTTTTTTTATTGAGAGGTGGTTTGATGGTTAGAAGAATTTAGTCATGGGGGGTTGAAGTTGTCATCACGCTTAATTTATTTTTTTCCAAATTTGTAGATATGAACAAATGTTTTTGTTAAGATTATGAAACTGTTTTGAAAAATAATTAATACATTTTTTGAAAATAAAAATATATAATATAAAAAATTAATATTTGATTGATTGATTAAAAATAATGTTTAGAAAAATATTAATATAAATACTTTTCAATATGAATACAGTTAAATTTTATATCTTAAAATACTCATAAAAACTCGCTGTGTTTCTTAATAATTATTTAATAGAAATCCTCTCAGAAAAACTTTTAAACACGTCTTGTGTTTCTATAGTTACATAATAAAGTAAATAGGGTGTCAACTTTCGCGCTTTGATTTATTTAAATATAAATTTATTTGGGGAAAAAAATGATTCATTGTCAAAATAATATGCGGATAAAGTATAAAAAAGAGGTAAGAAAATGTGTATGAACATATATGAAATTTTATAATAAACAAACTTATATAATATTTTTCTCATATTTTTTCAGTTAAATGATTTTCTGTATAAGTTGAAACAAGAAGAAATAAATGGGAAAAAAAATCTTCTTTCTTGGAAACCAAAATTAGGTAAGAATACATTTTATTCTATAAAAATATAACTCATAAAAAGATGACAAGTTTTTTCTTCAATTTGTTATCAAACTTTTATTAAAACTATGCTTGAAAGGTATACATTATTGATGATCAAACTTTTGTTTTCTTTTTCAAAGGAGAACAACCAGTAACTGAAGAATTTAGAACAAAAATACTCCATGAAAGAAAATGTCGTCTAGAAATTTATCAAGTATTTGAATGCTTAATTTTTTACCAAACTTAACTTTTTTTTTACTTTATACATTTAAATTATCTATTTCTTAAATTTTATGGAAGTTAAAATCATCTGCAGAACGCTACAGAGGGTCAACACTTTTTACAACCTGGGGCATATGAACACAAAATAACCATACCTTCTGATTTGGTTTGTATGTAGTGATCAAAATTAATTTTCTTTAGCCAATTACTTCTATTTGTGAAATAAAATTACAGGCCCCTCCTCCAATAAGAACATTTCAATCAATTATACTACAAGAAGATTGGGTTTTCCGACAAATCAGATTAAATAAATTTATTCAAGCGGCCAGAAAAGTTTAACTAGCTTTATTTCCCTATATTTAAAAATCTCAAAAATTGGAAAGTTCATTTGTCATATTCTACCTTTGTTTGCATTGCATTGTTGATTTATATAAAGGTGATTGTAAAAGCAAGATTAGAAAAAAGTCTTAAAAAACTCACAAGATATATCCAACTATTAGGAGCCCAAAACACTATAGGTTTGAGTTTTCTTAAATTCAATGTTTATTCAAAGTTAAATAAAATGATTTCTATTTTTATGAATAATCAATTAAAACTACTAACAATTTTCACATATCGCTTCCGTTTCCCATTTCATATTACATATTTCGACAAAACTTCACGCCTAACTGTTCATTTTAAACTGCTCAAAAGTTCAATACACACTTTTTATTTTCACTTCAAAGTGTCCAATATAGCGTCTCAAAGGTCAGACCTGATAGCAACATCTTGTGTCGAAGTTCCTCCAACTAACTACCACATTGACCTTCTTACCAGTAGGAGTTTGTAGTAAATTTAGATATTTAAAGTAGGTGAGGTTTTAATTTTATATTGATTCTATCTCTTATGAATTTACTTTTCTGCTAGTTTCTATTAACGTTTATTATTTGTTGCAAGTCTTGAGTTAGAAACATGATGTTCGTTTGGCAGATGTAAAGGCCAGGAAAGCAGCGAAGATACACACGCACGATGGAACATCCAAGGAAAAGCAATTCGAATTGATGTCAATCAACAAATCGGTTAGTCGCTAATTTTGGAATATAATTGTAAAACTATAATTACATCAATTTCTATTTATATCGATGATATTCAAAATTCAAAAAATACTTATGGTTTCTTTTAAATCTGCAGACTGCACCGCTGAAGGGCTTGCTACCTTACAAAGAGATTTCCCAAATCGACGCTTTGATCACGCCATTCAAACTATCACACATTTTCGACAAGATACCATATGACGACGAGGTTGGTGAAAATTTAATTTAATTTTTATAGCGCAAAACTTGGTCGACTGAATTTATTTTCATTTCGTATACAGAGATAATCTACAAAGCTACTATTGATTTATTCTAAAATCAATCAGTAACACAACATGAGTCGGTCGTGAGTAATAGTCATAGTAATTTTTATTAATAAAATAAATATCGACAATAACTGTTAGCATTTCAAGATAAATACAATAAAAAAAGTTACAATCAAATAGTTTAAAAAAAAGTGCGCATTAAGAAATTTTCAAAATCTTTTCCTGACGATTTCTGGCTTCCAGACAATGGGATGGGTCTCTTCTGAGGCAGTCTCATCCTCCTTGTAAATCTTGATGGTTTTGTCTGCCTCACATGTGATCAGCTGACTCTCGCCCTTGTCGAAGGTCATTGCAAAGATGCCTGCTTCAGAGGCGATGGAGCCAGGCTGGATGGTGGTCTGGATCTTCTGGAAGTTATAGGCACTCCTCCAGTCCCAGAAGTACATTGAGCCATTGTCACCGCCAGACACAAGGACATCGTCACGGTTTGTGGCAAGGCAGTTGACAATGCAGTTGTGTCCTGACATGTTCTGCAGGAAGTTGCCGTCTGGAAACTTCCACTGCTTGAGGTTGTCAGGAGAGGCGGAAGCCATCATATTGAAGATTGGGTGGATGACCACCGATCTGACACTCTTCTTGTGGTTCGTGAGAGTGGTCATCGTCTTGCCAGCCACCAAGTCCCAGTACCTGATGGTGCTGTCGTGAGAGCAAGTGATCACCTGCGGTTCAGTCGCCTGACACTTTACTTGGGAGACTGTGTTTGTGTGGCCGCTCAGGCAGTGGATCTGAGCCTTAGTTCGCATATCCCACAACCTGGCAGTGGCATCTCGACCACATGTGACTAGCAAGTCGATGGTGGGATGAAGATCTAAGCCATAGACTGCACTCAAGTGACCATGGTAGTGTCTGATCACTTTGTTGTACTCCAAGTCCCAGCATTTCACTTGCTTGTCTTCTCCGCATGAAAACAAGTAAGGATGATTCTTTGATACCTGCACACCTCTTACAGTACTGATGTGGCCTGTCAGTGACAACTTCAAAGTGCCTTCTGCAAGATCCCAGATCTTGATGATCCGATCAGCAGAACCTGTTACAAACCACTCGTTTCCTGGTTCGACGTCCACACAACGCACCCACCCTCCATGGCCACTGATCACTCTGGAAAGTTTCCAGGGAGCATGCCACACTGGCTTCACCTGAATTGGAGCCTTCTTTGGCACCAACATGTTCTGATCCCCGATCGAAACCATTGATGTGTTCACTGGCTTCTCCACCTGAGGAAGCAGCATCAACTCTGTACTTGTTGCATCGTTTGGTCCTGCAGACGTGTTTTCTTCCGCTTTGGCGATGCCCAAATCAGTCATGTCAGGTTCTCTGGCGAGACGTAACTTTTTGGCTTCTTGTTCTTCAACATGTGCCTTGACAGCCTTGTATTCACTTCGAATCATAGTTTCAATATAAATTTGATCAGCTTTTTCGTCATTTTCAACTGGGTTCAGTTGCTCGTTTAAATACATATCGAATGTCCTTTTCAAGTTTCTAAATTCCAATGTATGAGCCGAATGTTTTTGCACTTCTTGTCTAATCATTTTTAATAGTTATTTGTTAACGAATAGAAACGACAATATAGAAACTCAGAATAATTATTTATAAGTTTAACAAATAGCAAAGATCTAAAATATTATGCGCTATTTTAAGATTTACAAAAAAAACAAACTAATTTAGTAAACAAAATAATTTAACAAATCAATTCATTTATTTATTTAATCATTTTTAAAAATATCATAAATGTTAAAAAATTTTTAGGCTCTATTAAGTTTCAACGAAAACGAAAGTAATTCTACACCTAAAACGGATTTGACACAAGAGCAAAAACCCAAGGAAAAAATGAGGTATTCATATAATAATAATATCAAAAAAGAATTTGATGAGATTTCATTCAATGTTAAACACAATTATTGCTTTCTAGTGGCACTTCTAATGATCAAAGTGGCAATGGAAATGCATATTCTCCATCCAACCTACCCACCCTTGATGGACCTTTGTACAAAAACGCAGGCCAGGTAGTAAAACTGTTGTTTTAAATCGCATTAAAAAGTTCAATTTTTATTCGCTACGATACTTATCTAAAATAATGCATTGGAAAGTTGTTTAATAACATTTGTATAGCTAAATTGTATATATTTTGAACTCCAAGAGGTTGTAGTAATATAGGACTATATTTCCATGACTTTTAGACTGCTCCTCTTATCGAATGTGGCGAAAAAAAGATCTTTGATGAAAAATCACAGAAATCCTTTCTTTCCAAATCGTCTTTGTAAGACTTTTTTAATTTATAGTTACATTGAAAACACCTTAAAACAATAATCTTGCATACAACATAGTTTTCCAGCTTTTTTCATACTAAAAACAGATCCAACTGCATTTTCAACTACTTGGTGATCGATGAGCCCGTTGTCGCATTGAAGAAAAGACCCAGCTACTAAACTTCATTCTTCAGATTAATTGTATGATAAAAAGTAATATAAGCTTTAGAAAATAATTTAAAGTAATAATTACATTTTAAGAAAATTATTTGATAATTACATAAATTAATATTTCATATGTGAAATCTACTGCAATCATCATAATTTTAAAAATAAATACTAACATTTGAAAAGTTTTATAAAATTTGTCAGAATTCAAATTGATTACTATAATAATAAATAAAAAAGGAATAATAACTACCAATAAAAAAATAATAAAAAGCAACACAGAAGAATTGAGAAAAGCCTCACAAATCCAAATAAAAAACATCCTCATAAATATCGATCAAGTAGATCTGAATAGAGACGAGATAAATCTGGAAGCATTAGAGTGGTTACTGGCGAGTTGCTGCGCGATTGACGCCTTGATGGTTTCGTAGGCGGGCAGTTCGTGGAGGTCGCCCAGGGCCGCCACGGAGGGGGGCATGCTGAGCATCTTATGCGCCACCCTTTGAATGTCACTGTCGCTCACCTGGTCTGTTGTAGTGGATGGCGGGTGTGCTTGAAGGGTTTAGTGTTTTTAAAAGTTTTAAATGGTGATTTTGAATT
Organism: Piscicola geometra; assembly: GCA_943735955.1. Taxonomy (NCBI): domain Eukaryota; kingdom Metazoa; phylum Annelida; class Clitellata; order Hirudinida; family Piscicolidae; genus Piscicola; species Piscicola geometra. The sequence continues at coordinate 5,026,404 of OX030958.1, read as the reverse complement.
ATTTGAAAATGAATGTGAATAAATTATAAATCATTCTAAAATAAATATAATTTCAAATTAATGTGACCAAACTATCGAGACAAACTAACCAATGAGCTTGCAGTAATGCTGTGACGTCATACGCTTGCCGTGCGCCAGAACCTGTCTGCCTATATCCTCAAAGACCACTGGTCTGGCCTCTAGATTCATCAGCAACATGCTCTTCAACTGCTTTTTGGCCCGCTCCAATTCTCCACTGGCAACATCGTGGTTTCGCATATTGACCATCTCTTTTATGACCACCTCTGTGAGTTCTTTGAGCTGCGTTGTGAATGGAAGAGGCTCGTAGAAAAATAATTAAATAAAAATAAAACCGAAATTAAGAATTAATTTAAAATTAAAACCAAAGTATTTCCAAAATAGAATATGAATATATATTCAATGCACCATAAACAAACATAAACAAAAAATAATATTATAATCTTATTATATAAGTATTCAAACGAATTTATAATGAATCTAAAACGAACGAATTGCAAGAGAAACAAACACTAGACGGGTGGGTGCTGGCGTGCACGCAGAAGAGGCCAGTGTCGTTGTATGCGTGGTTGAAGGCGGTGGCGTTGTGGATCCAGTGGTGTCTGTGTGATGGTGGTTGTTGTTGTGTAATGGTGGTTGTTGTTGTGTAATGGTGGTTGTTGTTGTGTAATGGTGGTTTTTGTTGTGTAATGGTGGTTGTTGTTGTGTAATGGTGGTTGTTGTTGTGTATTGGTGGTTGTTGTCTGTGTAATGGTGGTTGTTGTTGTGTAATGGTGGTTCTTGTTGTGTAATGGTGGTTGTTGTCTGTGTGATGGTGGTTGTTGTCTGTGTAATGGTGGATGTTGTCTGTGTAATGGTGGTTGGGGTTGTATGGTAGTAAATTGGCATAAAGTTGATAATGATGATGTTGATTAAAATGATAATAATTATAATGAGAATTATCATAATAAGGGAAATTATGATAATGACAATAATAGTGATAATAATAAAAATGATGATGATTTTTTCAAAGACAAAAATCTTTCCGTCAAGCGCTCACTCGTTCAGGATGTTGAGGTACAGTCTGGAGTACATGCCCTTGCCAGGACCGCCTGCCGAAAAAGACCCCCCTCCGCCCATCATCATGTTCAACACGCATACAGGCACGAAGTCGTCGTCCTTGATGATGATGATAATGGTGATAAAAATGATAATAATAATAATAACAATAATAATAATAATGTCTATTTATAATGCGCCATGGCAAGCAGAACTCACACGACGTACACATCTCTCAGTACATACGTCGTGAAACACCGCATCATATACACTAGGTATACGATAGCAGACGGTTGGCACAAAGCGGATTCGAACTTATAACCTTTGAGTTGCAGGTCCGACACGTTACCATCTAAGCCAACACGCTCACCTTGTGACTACAGCTTTCGAAGCCGAGCACCAGATGCGCCAACTCAGGCATCGGCGTTGGTCCCAGACTGACGCTTGAGAGGTCTTTCGACACCTGTGCGTGAGATGATGCTTCGGTGTGAGGTGTTTGGCTTGTAGATGGTGGTCGTGCTGGTGGTTAGGGATGTGTTTTTAAATTACTCGAAAGTGATTTCATGCATCCACATAAATATATACAAAAAACTAAGAAAAAAACACACACACAAACCTCTTTAGAGCCTCCTGTATAGAGGGCAGGTAGGGCGACGGAGGCAGCACCAGCACCTGCATGCAGCCCTGAACCCCCCCACACTGCTGCACCCGTAAAGTGCTTCTCAGCCAACCTCACAAACTCATCGTGGTCTACACCCACTCCTGGTGCACGGACGACGATGATGATGATGGTTGTGTGACCATGGTGATGTTGTCATCAACATGATGGTGGTGATGTGGTTGATGACAATGATGATGATGGTGGTGGTGGTAGTGATGATGTTTATGACAATGTTATTCACGATGACGATGATGATGATGACGACATTACCCATTACCTATTCCATCACCCTTCCCTATTCCCTCCATCACCCTCCCCTATTCCCTCCATCTTCCCATCCCAACGCACCAGCAAGCACCATGCGCTCGGGTGTGTGGTAGTGCTGGAGGTACTTTATGATGCAATCTCTACTTATTTCTGGCACATTGCCAGAAGGACAGATCCTCGGGAGGCCTAATGTGTTGTTCTGATAGGCGGCCTGAATGGCGGGATGTTTTGGCTTGTAGTTGTGGCTTGCAGGAGAAGGAGGGAATAGTACTGCCTTCAAAATTTCAAAAAGATTAAAAATGAGTTAAATGACAATTCTAAAAAGGTTAAAAATCAGTCAAACGAGTATTCTAAAAAGATTAAAGATAAGTAAAATGAATATTCTAAAAAGATTAAAAAATCAGTCAAATGAATATTCTAAAATGATGAAAAAATCAGTCAAATGAATATTCTAAAAAGATAAAAAATAAGTAAAATGAATATTCTAAAAAGATTAAAAATCATTCAAATGATTATCCCATAAAAGACTGAATCATCATCACATGCACCCTCGCAGGCACAACATCAACAGCACACCAACACACAGACGAACGGCATGGATGAGTTCGACGAGGAGTGGTTCGGGATCAGGCCTCATGTTGAGGCTCTCCAGCTCAAACATTATCGCCTGTCTCATGTCATCCACCTGGATGGATGGATGGTGTAGGTGGTGGAATGGAATGGGACGGGTTTGGTTGTGTGGTGGAATGGGGTAAGTAGTAATGGAATTCCACATAAATTATGAATGACAATTTAAATTATTATGAATTAGAATCTTGTAGACAAACACACACACACACACACATACACACACACACACACACACACACACACACACACACACACACACACACACACACACACACACACACACACACACACACACACACACACACACACACACACACACACACACACACACACACACACACACACCTCCTGATTCGTGATCCTGGGTCTCAGGGTCACTTCGGAAAGAAGTTCTGTCACCTCTGACAACCCATCCACTGCGGCTGACACTGCGTATATCAGTGTATCCCTATGAGGGTGTTATTTAGTTTATATATTTTTGGGACTATTAGTGGTTTTAGAAATTGAGTTTAAATATTCAAAGTTTTATAGAATTTCATTTTATTTAATTAAATAGGATTTGGTATGGATAATTAACTCTGAATAAACTGATAAATAGAGCTGAAAGAATAAAAAGATCATCATCATGACCTGGATCCTTGGCAGTCACAGATGCCTCCATGCTTTTCGAGCTTCTGCAGGATTGTGTCCTTGTCGGAGTACTTCTCAGTCGACTGTGGAGAAATGAAATGATGCAGAGGAAAAATAGAATCGGGTTAAAAAATGTATATTTAAAGAATATACTGTTTGATCCATTTATGAACAATATCCCGTTTTTATAATGTATAATCGTTAGGTCGAAATGAATATATGAAAACAGTTTTACTGCAAAAGCGAGTTTTTCTAGGAAGTGACTAATTCCACTTTTGTGGTCGCCTTCGTAACGAGAGCCTGAGTCTATGAGCACTAGGAATAGGACAAAAATTAAGTGAATTTTAAAAAGATAAATTAAATAACAATTATGGTGATATAGCCTTTAAAATTTTATAAACTTTAGAGACAAATTTACAAACAATAACAATTTTATGGTAAAATGCTATTTTTAAATCTCTTTAATAAATAGGTGAAACTAACCACCGACAGTGCAGAACATGCCAAACTTAGCTTGTGTGGCGACCTTGAGACCATTGTTCAGTATAGTGACCCTGGCTTCTTGGTGGTCATTGGAAGGAGTGGCATAGATAGGTTCACCAAGCCATGGAACGGGTTCAGAAAGAGGTATCGATGTAATTTGTTTTTCACTAGAACCAGAAAAGGTTCTAGCGAGTGTATGGGATGGTTCTCGGTGGCGATATCTTTTAATGCTTGTGAATCTTGGATTTTGTAGATAGAATCTGAAAAAAATTTGACTAACTGAAATGAAAGTTTATTAAGAAATTTTTTTTTCTTCACAATTTTCATTGACCTACTTTAATTTTGACTTAGATAATGTATTTCTTGTTATATTTAACATGTTAATAAAAGATGACATTTCGAAGCTAGATTATGAAACTTATGAGCGATATTTACTTATCAGAGAATACAAAAACCATAGATATCCTACAAACAACAAGTAATATACCTATGACAAATATCTATGACAAAAACTTACCGAGTTATTAAAAAATATTCGAAATTAAAATTTTTGTAAAAATAATTTTTTGAAATAGTAAAATTTATGAATTTTATTAAATTTTAGTTCAATAAATTCTTTCGAATGTTCAATGATGAAATTAATGGATAAAAAGGCAAATGAGTCAAATTTCGTTAAAAAACAATATAAGCATTTAAATCAACACTTTCAATCAATAAAATTACTTTATGAACACTAAAAAAATACTAAATACGTAAACACGCCAAAAGAAATTAGAAAATATTAATATAAGAGCCTTAATATTATGTTATAAACATCTAAATGCTTGGATAAATGTCTTCATTAAAAGCACAAAGATATTCATGGATTACTGTAAGTATCAAGCAGTTTTATATAATATGTTATATAATCTTGGTGCAGCACGAATATTTAATATTGATAAACTTTATCATAAAGCTTTGTACATGCATGAAATGGCATAACAGCTTTCATTTTCACTACTCAGAACGAAGGTTCATACTATATTGGACGTCATATTCATATATAATCTTTAGATGGCTTGATTATCACTGGTAATAAAAAATAATAATAATACATTTATTGATAAAAAACACAAGTTATAACTATAAGTGTGGCTCATTAATGAAAAATATTATTTTTAAAAAAAATAAAATAGACAAAAACATGTATTGACTAAAAACGATAATGAGTCAAAACTAAGGTTCTTAACAACAGAGGCAGCTATTACATGGGTTGTAAGACTAGAGGTATCAAAGCTGAGATAGAAAATACACTACGAAACAGAAAATTGGAAATAAGTATTATTAATTAATTAAAACGAATTTAATAATTTAATGTAACTCTATAAGTCTCAAATAGTATAGAAAACCAAAACTTAATTTGAAAGTGTCTGAAAACATTCACGATACGTAAGAAAAGTTTTACCTTGTTACTTAAAAAAACTCTTAAGCGTCAAAAAAAAAATTTTTGAAATAGGAGCAAGTATTAAGTACTTATCGAAATAACAAAAAATAGCATTTGGGAAAGTATGAAATTTCATTTTAAATGCTAAGCATTTGATACAATTTGAAATAGAGAAGAATTAAGGAGCTCTCTTTTATGCGAGTTACATTCATCATGGCAAGTAGAATATTTTTTGTCACCCTCGTCCTCATCATCACCATCATCGTCATCATCATCATCAAATCATAGGCAGTCCCCAGCACACGGCAGAGCGGTCGGCACTAGTGCTGATGAAGGCCAGCTGGTCTGGATGCCATCTGCACTGAATAACCTGATGATGATGATGATGAAGACGATGATGATGAAGACGATGATGATGATGACGATGATGAAGATTATGAAGATGGTGAGATGATACTGATGGATTGTATAAAAAAAATGATGAACAATTGATTTAAAGTGAATATGATATCATTAAAGATGGACAATAGTTTAACCTTGTCTTCATGCTCGGCTACAACCACACTCGGCAGTTTAGCGGTCAGATCACCTTGATAGAGATATAAAATAAAAAGTAATTAATTATAAAAAATCCCTACATAAATGATCAAAAAACGTATAAAATATATATTATCAATGGCGTTTCAGAAAATTCAGTTTAGTAATCAGTATATAAGAAATGAGAAATGTTTTAAATTAATTATTTAAAATCTATACAGGAATAACTAAGAAATGGCGCAAACCATGCAGATCAGTGAGTACAATCTTGTGGTCGTAAGAGGCTGTCAGGAGGTAGTAGGCATTGTTCGAGAACCTGTGCAGTAGAAGAAAGGAACGAGGAGGATGCTGTCACTGCCAAGAAGACAGTCATTCACGCCACCACCACCACCATGCCGCCGCCAACAACCACCATCGAGTTATCACACACCACTCGACTATATCAAGCACACCGAGCTACCACAACATCAAGACACCAGCAACCACATTAGGCTGCCGCAATAGAAAGCCACCGCACCACACAACCAAGCCACCCTAGACGAACCCACCTGACAGTCCTAACATCACTCTGGTGTGGCTTGAACACCTGCACTGACCTTGAACCCCTCACGTCATACAGCATACCTGTGTGGATGAATGCGTGAATGGATGGATGGGTGTGAGTTAGAGGTCGGACCGGGTACCCGATTTGACCGGGTACCCGCGGGACTCCCGCGGGAACGGGAATGAAAATTAATTTCGGGACGGGAAAAGTCGGGAACCGGGAATAGGTTTTCGGGACAGGAACGGGAACGGGAATCAAAATTCAAATCGGGAACGGGAAAAGACGGGAACGGGAATCAACTTTTAAATCGGGAACGGGAAAAACGGGAATAACAGTTATTGGGTTTGGATTCTTTAACAATGTTTTTTCAGCAAAAAGTATGTAAATCTTTATTACATCGATACTCCTTACTTGAAATAAGTATTAAATGCAATAGAAATGTATAACGAAGCCACCATTGCCAATGTCAAAATCTCCAACACTACATTTGAAGTTGTTATGGTGAGTCCAAAGATTAGGGAGATCAGAAAAAATGGGTGATTATGAAAACTTTTCAGATGAAATAAAAAATGTCAGTTAAATTATTTTACTTTTATAAATTAATACTTTGAATTCGAATGATTAATTTCCAAATTATTGCTCAGTTGATCATTTCGACAAAAGAAAAGATGCCATTGATCTTATTCATATGACAGCATGTCTGTTGCATCCCCAGTATGAAAGAATAATTGGAAAAAAGTTTGGGATCGAAAAGAAATGAGAACTAAGACTTTCATTAGAGAAAATTTAATTCTATCTGTATAGCCAGACCAAGCTGCAGTGCCGTTGAGAAAAAATCAAATGATGGTTATTTAGACCTATTATGTTTGTTTTTATAACGTAAAAATTATAATAAAATTATTATACTATCAAATTATACGAATGATTTTATATTTGCAGTTGTGGAGAATAAAAATGTTGTCAAAAAAAATATTTCTAACATTATTGAAGAATTAATAATAATGAACGAAGAAAAAAATTCAGAAGAGGATGAATTGTACAAATATTCACAATTACGTCACAAAAAAATTGAAGATTACAAAGATGTTTTATTTTATTGGAGTAAAATTAGCAATTTTAAAATACTACAAAATGTAGCCAAAATTTTGTTTAGTATATCTGCAAGTTATATTCCCTGTGAACGGAATTTTTCAATATGTGGTCGTTTAACTTCAGACCCAAAATCATCTAATTTGAAAGCTGAAACTCTTAACGGTTTAACCCGTGTGAAAAGCAATAAAGACTTGATTGAATTAGTCAAAAACAATTACTAACTTCAATACTTTCATTTCCATAAATATTTGACATTTAAATCGTGTTTTTTTAATTTTTTTAAAAGAAATATTCTCTGACTTTCAAATAATAAATTTTAAGAAATGTTAGAACTAGCAAGTTTGGGACCAGTGAAAACGATAGCGAAAATGAATAAATAAATAAAAGTTTCGGGAACGGGTCGAGACCGGGAATCGAGTAGCGGGAACGGGACGGGACGGGAATCAAAATTCTTATGTCCCATCGGGAACGGGACGGGACGGGAAAACAAATTTCGGGAACGGGACGGGACGGGAATGAAAATTTTGATGTCTCATCGGGAACGGGTCGGGACGGGAAAACAAATTTCGGGAACGGGACGGGACCGGGAATGAAAAATCGTCCATGTCCGACCTCTAGTGTGAGTGAGTGAATAGATGTGTGAATGGATGTCTGAATAGATGTGTGGATGAGTGGGTGGATAGATGCGTGAATGGATGTATGTGTTTAAGTGGATGGATGGATGTGTGAATAGGTGGATATAGGAATGCATGGGTGTGTGGATGCACGCATAAGTATATGAATGAATTCATGAATTATTGAGTGATTAAATGAATTTAGAAATTTATAAAAAAATAAAGTTTTCTTAATTTCACTTCATGAATTAAATACACGTATTACATACCAATAACTCACTTACCCCTCACTAGAACTATATATATTTTAAAATGCCTATTCTATAAAAATAAAAGCCATAGCCAATGAGCACTCACACGTGGAGTCCTCGTGACCTGAAGCCATCAAACGACCTGATTGGTCCACGCACACCGAAGCAAAGGCGCTCGCTGATAGGTGGAAAGAATGGAGAAAAATAAGATTCAAATGTGCGAGAGTATTTTAATAGGCCAGTCTTAGATGAAATTAATTTGAACAGGAAAGACTTTGCGCTGATGAAGAATTATTAATAATAATATTAATAAAAATAAAAATAAGTAAATAATAACGAAGATTAATAAAAAAAATCGTAATATAAAAATGCAAGACCATCGGAGCGAATGATGTTGACGGGCGAGGAGGTTCGGACGTCGAACATTCGGGCCGTTTTGTCCTGCGAACCACTCGCGAACATGTTCTCACTCCACGAACACAGCGAGTACACGTGACCTACGATAAGTATGTGGCTGGTGCAGTGTTGGTGGTGGGGTGGGAGAAGTCGAGAAGCAGGAATGTAAGCATCAATGCTTAGCATCATCAGTGTTATAGCCACAGTCACATTGAGTCACTTTGGAAATCATCTAAAAACCTACTGCAATCGCAACGACCATTCCTCAACCACTCACGCCATCACAAAAACCACCCTGAACCCCTAATCACCACTACAACGACGCCCTGCACCACTAAATACTTTGTACCCGCTCAAAACCTTCCCACCAAATTACACCTGTACCCCCCTCGTAATGACCCCCCCCCCACAACCTCACCCCCTGAAGCCCTCCCTCCCCCATCGACAACCGAACCTTTATGGACATCGTACTTCCTGATGATCTGCTGAGTGGCGCAGTCGGTGAGATTGACGACACAATTACCGGCTCCTCCGCTCACCAGATGAGCACTCATGCTTTGGTTCAGCGTCTTCAGGAACGCCACGTCCCTGACAGTGCCGTCGTGGATCGTAAGTTCTATCTCAGAACCTTTTGGTTGGTTGGTTGGTTGGTTGGTTGGTGGGTGGGTGAGTGGGAAGGGTTGATGATGATAAGGATGATAATAATTATAAGAGTGATAATAATAATTTTCGATTTTGTATGCCACCCGGAAAACTGAAACCTTGACGGCATTAACAAAGCCAATAACTCATTCGGAATAACTCAAAACAACCACCAACAGCCGACGAAGCCTTCCTCACCTACAACAGCCTGAGCATCGGCATCAAACCTCAGCAGTTTGATCGACTTATCGTTCGATCCGCTGGCTATAAGCTCTCCTGTCTCGTTGAAACACGTGCAGTAGATGGAGCCCTTGTGGTGTTTCGCCTTTTCCACTAGTACTTCGGTTGCTTGGCAACTGTGGTCTTCTCTGTGTGTGTGTGTGTGTGTGTGTGTGTGTGTGTGTGTGTGTGTGTGTGAGTGTGTGTGCGTGTGTGAGTAAGTGAGCATTAGTGTGTGTGTGTTTGTGTGTGTATGTGTGTCCACTCACGCACTACAACCCACCCACACCCACTCAACACACCCAACCTCTTTCAATCAACCCACACCCATCCAACACACTCCCGACCACCCACTCATCCCCACACACCCATCCTACTTCAACTCACCCAAACCAACCCACCATCCACAGCAACCCATCATCCACACCAACCCATCATCCATACCAACCCATCATCCACAGCCAACCCATCATCCACACCAACCCATCATCCACACCAACCCATCATCCATACCAACCCATCATCCACACCCAACCCATCATCCACACCCAACCCATCATCCACACAAACCCATCATCCATACCAACCCATCATCCAAACTAACCCATCATCCACACCAACCCATCATCCACACCAACCCATCATCCACACCAACCCATCATCCACACCAACCCATCATCCACACCAACCCATCATCCACACCCACCTCAAATTATCCAACTGCGGAAACTTACACACGCGCAAGGTCTTCGAATTGGCTCCAACCACGTACACCTCCCCCATTGGATGGAAAGCCACTGTTCGCACCACTTGAGCATCGTGCAGTGACGTCACAGAAATGAATCTTGGCTTATTGCCACCGCTATCATTATCGTCATCACCACCACCACCGACATCGTCACCAGCACCACCACCACGCTTGATGATGTGGCTGTTGTCCTCGGTAGTGGGAGTGGTGGCTGTTGTGGTTTCGTCGTTTGGCGGTAATTTTGGCTGCGGTGTGGTGAACTTGTGGTCAGTTTGAGATGATCTTGAATATGAAATTGATCAAAAAATTAATATACATTAAAATCCACAGAATTACCAACTACTTTTAAACTATAATTAACCGAATACGCACATAAATTAGTGCCCCTGATTATAAATAATTAATTGAATACATAATTCATACATCATCATCATCTCCAACACCACCACCATCATCATCAACATCCTCATCCTCCTCATCCTCATCCTTATTAGAGTTTACATCAGCGGTGCTTTCGAACCTTTTCGATGAGCTTGTTGGGTGAGGTTAGAGAGCCGGTTGAGCCCAAGTTGTCAGTCACAACGCCTGGGTGACGGGGTACTTTAGGTAAATTTTATTTATACAAAAAAAGAATAATATATTTTTTTTATTACACATAAATTATTTTTTCAATTTTCTTTTTGATTACTAATTGTAGTTAATACTCGAATAGCATGAAGACTAAGGTATTTTTGATCGCTTTTAGGCTTACATTTTTTGTTTCTTCTAGACTGCAATATATATAATTTATACATTGAAAAACTAATTATTAATATATTATTAGTATATTTAAATGAACTAAGAAATATAAATATCAATTAATAAGAACTACAAATAAATGACTCTTGTAATACTATAAAAAAGCACAAAAAAACATTCAATGGCATTTGAAGCATCAAAACTGAAAGATGTATAAAACTATTGTATAATTGAAAAAGAAAATCAAAATAACATGCGATTAGCATGCAAAAAGCTGCAAGGAAATTAACTAAAATAATATTTAAATGAAATTGAAATATACCAAAGAAACGTTTGTTAAGCTTTTCCTGGAGTTCTAGTGAAGAGGGCTGCTGTGGTATGTGGTGGTTGTGGTCGACTGGTAGTGGCTTGATGGACGTTATAGTAGTAGTATTGGTCTTAGTAATAGTAGAAGTAGTATTAGTAGAAGAAGTAGTAGTAGTCCTAGTATTTTCCATTACATGGTTTGCGCTATGACGTTTTATGTTATGATTGGCTTTTTCTAGAGCGTCTTTCTTGTGAGAAGTCGGTATTTCAAGAGCGTCTTCACATTGTATGTCATTGTTCAAAGCACTTTTCCTGACTGACTCATCAGCCTGGACTACTAGAGTAGACTCGCTGGATTGATTGTTTCCAACGGAACAGTTCACATTTTTAGCGGTGGTTACCTTGCTGAGGTCCATTTCACTGCACGCCCTGGGTGACGGCGTGGCAGAAAGTTTAGTGGTGATGATGGTGGCTGCGTCGACACAGCTTGAAAGTTGGTCGGTGATGAAGGTTGGACTGCTGGTGGTGCTGGTGGTGGGAGTGTCGTTAAGTCGAGGTTGCTTTGAGAGACGATCAAGCGTTGAGGTTAATTCGTTCAAAAGTTCCTTGTTGAGGTCGGTTACTTTGTGAATGCGATCTTCGTTTGAAGTTCTTTCACTTTTGTTAATAAGTGATTTTTCTTTCTTTTTTTGTTTTGTTTTGATTGCGGTACCTTATGGTTGGTTGGAGGTTTGGAAGGATTGATGATGGGGTGGTGGTGAAAGATATATTTTTTGCGTTTTTTTGACAAGAGAAAATTCGAAAAATGAAAATTAGTCAAACGTTTATCATGCTTTGATTCATTAATTGAAGAAATGAACTAAAAATAATGAAAGTAAAATTATATTAAATAAATTAAAGATAAAAAACTAATTGGCTGAAAAAGTTAAAAAATCGAAACTAACATTCCGTTAAAAACCTAAAAATATGTATTTAAAAAGTTGCAACACCAAATAACGAAGCTTACTATGGTTGCTACAACTGCCAAGGGAATCCAGGGGTTGTTTGCGTGGACTCTTGCCAGAGTTGTGTGCACCCTTGTGTTCCTTAGAGTTCTCGATGCTTCCATTCACATGCTGCATACGACTCTCCTTCTCACTCTCCTCGTCTATCTTCTCAAACCTCTCGCCATTCGCCTTGTTGTCTGCCTGCTTGTGTTCCTGTTGTATTTGCTGCAGTTGTTGCGTCGTCACGAAGCCGTCGACCACCTCACCCTCCTCGAAAAGCCGATCCACTGAAGCTATCATCAGTGGATTTGTCGTGGTTGTGGTGATGTTGGTGCTGGTGGTTTGGTTGGTCACTTGATAAGGTGGTTCGCGATTGGAAAGTGGAGTATTTTTGAGTCTGAAACCACAAGGGTTTGCATATGAACTAGAAAGTTTGTTGGTGCACAGGGACTTGCGGCCATTGACAACTCCTTTTCCAAAATTGTCTGGCATGAGGGATTGAGAGAGGGGGTCGAAGGATCTCCGCGGGGAGGGGATGGCGATGTGAGGAAACATTCGCGGCTTGATTGGATTGCTCAGAATGTGTTCCGACCATGACGCTTCGAGACTCGGTTTTTCAAGCTTTTCGATGGTCAGCTTCAACGTCTTTTGATCAAATGGACATTCAAAAGCTTTGTCAGGTACAGCCTGCAAAGTCATTTTGTTCATCAGTCTGTTTTATACATGTTGCAGACAAAATTTAAATTTTTAACATGCAAATGAATAATATTACCTGTAACCAAGACACAAGACTTATATCACCATCAGAAAGTCCAGTGTTGGCAAACAGATCATTGAGTTTGAACTTGCCAATGTCATCTTCCTCATCCTCATCATTCTCCTCATTCGAGATGGCTCTCTTATGACAAAAGTTGACACAAGACTCATACAAAAGTCCTTTGACCAGTAATTGAACTAGTCTGTCGTCTGTTGCAAAATCACTTCCCTTTTTGCTCTTCTTTGACTTCTCAGGCACCAAGAAGTGCTCCACCAGAGGCAGTACTTCCTTGAAACATCCCACTCGAGCACTGCTGGGGTTCCAGTCCGCGTATTCAGGATGGTTTCCTAGATTGGGGGCTGACATCATGAGACACAACTTGCTGAACTCTTCCTTGCTGGCACACAGAGTCTCCAGCGTGTTGACGCACTTTACCACCTCCTCCACTGCACCGTCGTAGTTCTGAGTGTTGCCTAGTTCTGACTTCAAGCATAGCAGTTCGATGTACTTGTGTTTGTAGAGAATGTATAGGAAGCGCTTATTGTCGAAGCTATCGATCTCAGTCAATGGCTGAATAAACTCCACCACGTCGTCCCATTGACCATCTAGAATCAACTGTCTGAGAAACAACATGTCGTCTGAAAAATCTCCATTGATTACTCCAGATTCTCTTTCAAGCGATAGCAGGCTGATGTTGAAGTTCCTCTTCTCCAAATACTCCAAAATAGTCTTTATGACTTGCTTCTCATTTAATGTAACGTTTAACGTAGGCATCTTGATAAAATTTTATGTTAATTAATTTGCAACTTTTCATAAATTAATCAGATTAATTATAACATCTTAAATGATAAACTCTCATAGTAACGATAATGCTGTACGTCATAAAAGCTAGTTACGTTCTATAATATAATTATAAATTATTCATAAATAGTTAATATCACATTTATACATTTTTTAATTTTTAATAATTGAGAATATGAATTAAACTAATTAATATTTTAATGAACTTTTTTTATTTTCAAAATCATAATAAAAACTACCGTAAAATACTGATATTTTCGGACATCTTTAAATTTATTTCACTTTCTATAAAAAAAATTGTTATTTAGTTTCATTTCATCCATATTAATAAAATTTGATAAGAACAACTATAGTTATTTTTCAAAATTTCAAATGTGCTATTTAAGAATACCAAAACAAATGAAAAATAACTAATTTTTCCACTATTTGTTTAACTTTTTTTCTTCTAAAATTTTAAAAAGTATATGAGAACAAGATTTTCAAATGTAAAAAAATTATTCAAAGATATCAAAAGACTTGAGAATCTTATGGTATATGTTATGTATGACTATAATTATCATTTGAAAATTTAATATAAAGATTTTGAAAAAAGATTAATTTATCATCATTCTGTGATTATAACTATTCAAAAACGCAATTTATAGCGCCTATCCATAAATCAATAATGCTGAAAAGATATTCTACATGATAAATAATTTCATCGAAAACTATAAAATTTATATATAATAATTATTATTTATTTAAAATAAACCTCAAAAATATAACTACATAGTTTTTTTGAATAAAATGTTAATAAAATATTCTTAAAGAATTCTAAAAACAACTTTTGCCGATACTTAAAAAAAAGTAAGCAGCCTGCCTTAAAGTCACGCCATAATTATAGAAATAAAAATACATCTTCCCTACATAACATACCCACAATCGAATCTTGCCTGGAGCCTTAATTGCATTCAGTACGATAGCTCTCGTTTCCACCAACACTCATCTGGGTAGTGACGCAATAGACGTGGTGTTGAGTATTTAACCATCTTACACAGCCATCTCCAAAACACTCTTTCATTGCAACACTTTCGTATTCATATTCTTCCTTACGTCATTTAGTTTTATAGTTTTTTTTCAATTACTGAAACATCACAAGATCAGAATGATTTATTTCATCAAACCTTTAATTGGATTTTTCAAAAATAAATTGAATAAGCGAACATAATAAAAATGAAAATGAGTTACCTTTATGCCTTCTTATCTTTCTACCTCAAATCTATAAAATACGTTTTCCTACTTGTAGGCTTAAGTCTCTCATTTGATATTTTTATTTTTACATCATTCGGCGAGCTTTTAAGAAATACAATTAAAGTAGTAGTCACAATTATATTGGTAACTATTATAACACATTGTTATATAATAATGAAACAAACCCTCTTCTAAAAATGAATAAAGAAGATCTAATGAAAATTAAAAAAAGTCCTACACTTGAACTCTTTCACGCCAAAAACCTCTCAAGCAAAACCTCACATTACATAACATCTTCCCAAGCCCCAAAAATGTTGAATATACATGCGGAGAACGCGCTTTCAGATGTAATGATGGCGGTGTATACTTAAGGTAGTGAATCATTCAGCGTTGCTGCTGCTTATAAAAGATCTTGTGTTTTACGCCAGTCGCTGTTACTTCGGTTACTTTATTTCTTGTAAAGTGTTGGACTTTTAAGATCGTCTTTAATTATTGCTTTGGCTTACCTTTCAGTATTTCGCGGTTTGTTAAATGATTTTTTGTGTGCTTTTGCTGCAGTTATAAAATATTTTATAATTATAAATTTCTTAATATTACTCATAATAAACGTGAATTAAGTGTTATGAGCTTTTTAGAAGAATTTATTTAACTAGAAAAACAGTTTTTTAAAAAGAGCTATATTTTCCCAAAAATGTCAAACACAATGCCTTCCTTCAAAAGTGAGAAAAAAACAATTTTAAAAAATTAAATTATCATTTAAGCCGAAGATTGACTGGCTAAGGAAGTGAGAAGTGATATCTCGACGAAAAGTTGAACAGTCCAGTGAAAAGGAGTTGAAGTGTTATCCACACGTTTTCATTGAAATATCGGGTCAAGGTTGCGTTTCCACGTGGAGCTAGAAAAGCATTTAGTGATTGCTTCAATGCCATGATAATACTGTCTGGAATAAGTAATACTAACTGTTTTTACTATTTATTCGAATCCATCGAAAAAAAAGTTTAAAAAAAAAAGTTCATTTGTGACTGCAAAAATTACATTTAGATGCATAATCGAATTTTTTTTAAATGATTAGGAAAATTATAATGAACTAAATATTTTAAAACTATAATCAAAAATAGATAAACAAATATAAAGTTTGAAGATAAATGTGTTTAGGCTGATCGCAAAGAGCCTTCAGTTATTTTTGTTTGTTTGCTAGACCTTCGGGAACTTATCTTGTCTGAATATACTTTTAAAGTGATAAAAGTGCAGTAAAGAACTTTCATCATCATCAGCACCACCATCAAAACTATCATCATCATCAGCACAATCATCAAAACTATCATTATTATCAGCACCATCATCAAAACTATCATCATCATCAGCACCATCATCAAAACTATCTTAAAACTATAATCATCAGCCCCATCATCAAAAATATCATCATCAGCTCCATCATCAAAAATATCATCATCATCACCACAATCATTATTATCAGGAGCACCACCATCCATATTAAATGAACACTATAGGTAAGAATTATCTTGAAATAATTTTTTTCTTACTAGAAAATGATTCCGGTTAGAAAATCACAACCTGATCAACTATTGAGTCAACTTTTCAATCTTTTTATTACCTCAAAAGTATTAAGAGAGGGATTTCCAGAAAGAAATAGGAACACTTTCTTATTTCGTAAAAAACCAAAATGTTAACGGAATGAATGCAGGCTTGCAAGAACCATTAAGCATATTCTTAAGGTTTTCTTTAGGATTAAACTTTAACTAAATTAATAGGAATTCATTAAACATATATTCTGTTGAGATTATTGGATTCTAAAAAAATATACCTATTTACTTACATCTCTATAGATGCAAAAAAATTTGACAAGAAGTTTTACAATGAGAAGAATAATTGTTAAAAAATAAGAATAACAATAACCTATTCGAGAGCGATAAATAAAACCACGAACGCTTGCAAAACAATCTTTAATTGCATTTTCCGAAAAAACCTTCTAAAAGAATTTGCAATTTTTAACTTTCCTTTGATGCTCTTTTCATTAGTAGCATTTACAATTTTTTGAGTAAAAATGTTTAATGTTTAAAACTAGTTATAATTTATATCCGTTAATTTTGTTGTGGGCAACTCTGAAAAAGATGAAAACTGTAATTTTAGATATTTTGCATCTTGATGTGCTAAACACGAATATAATTTTCTTCAACTTATTAGCATGTTAACATTTTTGTATCACTATGGAAAATGTGTGCTTAGGACTGAGTGTAATATTAATGGCCTAAATTCATCCATTTACAATTGATTGCTTTCGATTTATTTCTAAACAAATGTGGTGTGATAAGTAACCAGCGTGGTTACCTTTTTCGTCGGAATTATTAAAAAAATGGAGAACAGGTACCAAGAGAAAAGATCAATTACATTGTTGGGGAACTACTGATGGACAATCGAGAAATGCTCCATAACAACTGTACATCTTGTACTCCAAGAAACGAAAAAAATCCAAGAACTAAACTATTTTTTGCTTTGTACAAATAGAGCTTTAAAAACAATGAAATGATATTTTTATACAAAATAGTATCACTCATTTCTTGATAAACTCCTAAGGAAAAATACCGTTTCGAAAAACTCTTTTTAAGATATCAAACTACACTATGATATTACAGTATGATATTATGATATTATGGTATATTACATTTTAAAAATATGCTATTTATTTTTATTCTCAAATAATTGGTAGCATTTTCTTTGTTTGTATTTCGAGATACTGATTGGTTATGTCGTATCTAAATCAATTATAAAATGAGCATAAAAGATATTCATAGAGATAAGCAAAAACAAGAGAAAGATTTTAACCTTATAAAAAGTGTAAAAAAATATATATTATTATAAATAAAGTATGCGTTTAAAAATCGGAATTGATTTTTTTCTTCATATTAATCTTCTTTTGCATACATTTTATTCATCTATCTGAAAGAATTTTGCAAATAAATTAGGCTTTTATGATGGATTGGCTTGGCTTCAGGTTAGAATATCAAAACTTATTATTGGCTTCACTTGTGTTTGTAAATGACTGGAATTTATAGAATTATGAATTAATTGAAAAGTTTTAAACATATTTCAGTCTATGCTCATGCAACCTGTAATAATGATTGCAAATACAAACAATTATAATAGTGCATTTGTTTTAAAGAAGGTTGTGAACGCTTTCCTTGTTTACTTGCTCGTGTTTGACATTGAGTTTTGCAAAAAGTTTTAAAGCAAGCAATTGCTTCATGAGTAGGCAACAAGTCCGCCTTCGTTGTGAGTGCTTTTGCCAAAGTTTTGTAATATTTTAAGAACGTGTAAAGTGGAACAAACAGATTTTTAAGAACATATACAATGCAATAAATTGATTATTCTATTTTTTTGACTAAATAATTTGAGATTTTATTAAAATATATATATAAATGAATATAATAATAATAATGAAGAACATTATTATAGTGGGGTATAACCCGAACGGGCTTCCAGGCCACTTAGGCTGCATATTTTCTCATACGCCTTTGGGTTATTAGAGCATTGGTTGCACTTGAACCTAGGACCTTTCGATATTGGTCAAGCCGAGAGTCGTTACCGATTTGGTTACCCGTTCGCCCAATATATAAATATATATAAATGTAATTTTATCGATTTTTCCGAATATAAATACGAATTTTCATCGAATTATAAGATTGACGAGCATGGTTCTAGTCACTTAGAACCTGAACGGGCTTCTAGGTCACTTAGACTTTAAATGATCATTTGCGCTTATGGACCTCTAAGGCATCGGTTGCACTCGAATCTAGGACCAATAAACGTTGATCAAGCCAATAGTCGTTAGACACTCGGCTACCCGTTCACTATAATAAAAATAAAAAATAAAATAATAGTTGTTATTATTTTCTTCTCATTTTCATGCTTAGCTAATCGTAAAAGGCCTTGTATGTTCAAATAAAAACACAAATCTTGAACAACTGTACACATTCCACTTTTATCTACAAGTAAATGCTCAATCAGATTTATTTGATTTTAGAAAAAAATTGAAGCTTTTACTCCATTTTATATGAGTTAGAAATTTTTTTTTTTCTCTTAGTAAAAAAATTCATCCGTGATTTAATCCTCTTTTTTTTATTCTAAAAATGCAATGAAAAAGCTATTTTTGAATGAATATGAAAGAAAACTCAAATGAAAAAAAAAATATTTCACGAGATATTCAATAAGGCTTAAGCACCTCGTGGAGTTATATGCTGAAAGTAGGTCGCTAAAAACAACTTTGCAGTGATTTGTGCACGTATAAAGAATCGTCTGAGAAGTTCTGGTCTTATAAAAAAGTCATGCCAAAAAGCCTATTTTTCTTGCATTTAAATTTGATGTCATGCACCCCAAATGACATCGTTCAACACGTACAAAGGAAAAATCTTTGTGTAACGTAAAAATAAGTTAATTAAAAATTTCAAAAAAATTTTCGTTAAAGTTTAGTTATAAATGTTGTAATTCATTCTTACAGAACGCTGTTAATTATGACGATTTATCTAACACATCTTCGCATTTAGTTTGAGTTGCTAACACCTTAATGCCTTATTTGAGAAGTTTTTTTTACAAATATTTAATAACTTCAAAAAAATAAAGTAATCGAAACCGATTTTCAAATCATTAAAAAAGTGCATCAGTTAACAAAACAAAAAGAATTTAAATCTACAAATTATTCATAATAAATCATAAATACAATAGGCACTCATTCAATCTTCCATTTCTAACGACGACTTCGAATCACCAAAACTTCAAGCAGTCATCTCAAACATTCTTTCAGAGATGCTTGAGCTTTTCCTGGTTTCAGCTTGATCCTCACTCTCTCACTCACTTAATCACTCACGGACTGACGTACAAGCCACAAAGATGCAGCACGTGGGTGCTTCCCTGGGAGACACGCAGAAGTTCGAGTGCAAGGTAACTGGTTTTAACATTTTTATACATTCATATGTTTAAGTATTTTGGTAATATTTTCAAATAAAATACACTTTATTATACCAGTATATAAATATGAATGTACAATTGTTATTTGAAGAAAGAGCGCTATAGAAATCTATTTGATTGATTGATTGATTGATTGAAATCCGAATTATAATTTTTTCAATTCTTTCACAATTTTAACATGGCCCAAGCCTGAATGATGGAAAATAGTGTCAATTTGAGATATATAATACCTTTTTGCTTTTTTGTTCACAAAAACCTCTCCTAGGACAAAGATTGAAATCTTTCGTTAAATCATAAATAAACTTTTTGGTCTTTGGATATTATTAATTTTTATGAATTTGTTTGGGTTAATTATCTTTTTTCGCGTTCACTAGTCTTGTATCTTATTCAGTGTGTCTAGATTCAAGTTATCTATCTGGTAAAATGTTTTATATACAAATAAAAAGTCATAGCAAAAACTAAAAGTTCCAACACACTCAAAAAGCACTGAAAAATAATATTTGTTCAAATTTAACATCGCAATTCATCGAATCGACTTTATCAAACTCCTAGGTGATTGGCTATCCAGTGCCAGTGATAAAGTGGTACAAAGACAGCAAAGAAATATCGAACGATCCTCGATGCACTGTGGGATACGACCCAGACAAGGCGGTGGTTACCCTCTCAATCAAGAACCTGACACTGGCCGATGAAGGGCTGTACCAGTGTAAAGCTGAAAACAGCGAAGGACTTGCCTTCACCATGACCTACCTGGCAGTTAAGAGTAAGGGCGAATTGTTCTTTCTGTTTTAGTCATTTAAAAAAACTATTTGTTATAAAGGTGGTTTAGACTAGTTTTTACAATTATTTTGCGAACTAGTTGATTGAAAGTGTTTCAATACTTTTATCTTTTTAACATTTAGAAAAGAAAATTTAGTCAATTGGGATGCTAATTTAGCGAATAACAGCAAAGAGTAAACTTTTCATCTTAGGCTTTTAGAATGTCATATAATCATAAATTTCTTCTAACAAACTAAAACTCATTCATCCTTCAGTGGACAGGCTCTCAAGCAAAGATCACAACTTTTCCAGCCTGATGGTGGAAAGGATTTCGGAAGAAGAACACTCTCAGGTGGAAATGCAGAAGTATGGAAGGCAGACGGTCTTTGAAGAAACCATCACGAGGATCCATGAAAATGAAAAAGAAATCATTGAAGAGAGATTAGTAGGTTAGACGATCATTAAACATACAAATATTGATTTTGCTCAAGTAATCTTCATCGAAACTTAATATAGCGATTTCAATGGATGAATATTTCAACGTTATACTGTTAGTGCACTTATTAAATTTCTCATCATCCTGTCAAGTGACATTTGTTGGTTCAAATATCAAACCCACGGAAAAATAATAGTTTTGCACCTATTTTATTAATCAGAAGAACCTATCACCGAGGTTTCACCAGATAAATGATATAATTTATATTTTATATTCGAAAACATTTGTTCAAAAACTTATCAAGAATGTTTAGCATATTTGTATTTCTCAACTTTTTCTCTAAAAGCAAGTACCTGAACCACTTATAAATATTTATTCAACCAAACTTTTAACCATCAGCCCCGAAGATAACTCACGAGTCAGTGGCAGGAAAGCCTCTTTCGGTCCGCATGGGTGGAACATTATGTTTGGAGGTCAATGTCATAGGAGTTCCGAAACCAGTGGTAACCTGGTACCACGAACAACTAAAGCTTAATAAGGGCTCCAAGATAGCTGTGGAAAGCGCTGGTAGTTGGTGTTACTTGAAAGTTCGAGATGTGAAGGAGGATAACAGAGGTGTCTACAAAGTGAAGGCGGAAAACATGCTTGGGGTCGATCAAGCAGAGTTCAGTGTCTCTGTCAAAAGTATTTGTTTGATTTTATAAATTAGTTTATTTTTTGTTTTAAAAAATTTAATTCATTAAATGAATAAATAATTATTTTTTAGTTTATTCCAAAAAAATTTCCATTAAAACAAAAACGAAGTTTTATTTTGAAATTATCCTATTTTATCTCGTTTTTAGCTCCACCGTTAGCTCCCATCGACCTGAAAGTCACTGAGGTGCACAAAGACTCACTCATTCTGACCTGGACGCCCCCTTCCTCAGATCCACTCGAACCAATCACCGGATACCAAATTGAAAAGTAAATTATTAAAATAATTTTGAAAACAAATAATGTTAATTATTTAATACAAGTTAAAACTGCTGAATTGGATTTGCATAACTACTAAATTAGTCTAGAAATTAACGTCACGATAACTCCGATGTAACAGGAGTACAGGTTCTGGTCCTTTCACAAACATCGGTTACGCAGACCCTCAGAAGACCAGCTATAAGGTGGGCAGGCTGTTCGAAAAGACAAAATACCGCTTCCGAGTGGTTGCAGCCAACAGCATTGGAACTGGAAAGTTTGCTGAAACTGAATCCGTCGAATGCAAGTCTCCGTACTGTGAGTGCTCTTCTCAAACTTTATAAAAACTATTATATATTTTAAAAAGAAAGGATACAAATAGAGCATCATAAGAATTCCTAATTTTGAAAAGAGATCGGCAAGTGCGTAAATAATATGAAGCTTTGTAACAAAGAATAAAGGTAGCGATTTATATTGAGACACACTTTACTAGATAAAAACAATGGCTCCAGAGTATTATTGATAATGTATTATTTAGACTGATCGCAATAGTATGAGAAAAAAGTTTTTCGAACTATTTTGTCTGAGAGCCCGCCTGGATAGCCTACATTTCATAATGATTTATAGTCACATTTGTTGGACTAAAAAAGTTTAAAATAAGCTGACTTTGACTTATGACGCACACATCAAATTCAAGTTCAAAATATATTTTTTACAATTTACATGTAAAAAACCTATTTTGATAAAAATAATTTTTAAATATTGACAAAAAATTATCTGCTTATAACATCCCCTAGTTTCAAACTAACAATAACTTCCACCTTTACCAGCTCTACCATCAGCTCCTAGAAATCTTCACATGAAAGACGCTGGCAAAGACTTTATAACAGTGGCGTGGTCAGCTCCTGAATCTGACGGTCTTTGTAGCATCACTTACTACACTATTGAGAAGAAAGACACCACAAGGTACAAAGCACTTGTATCTTAAAGTGGTTTTTGTTACTATTTTAAAGTTATATTGAAAAAGAAGGATAATTTCAGAGATTTGTTTTTTGTGCCCTATTTAATAAACCATTCTATTTCTGCTACAAAAGTCTTGAAATAAAACAAACATTCTTTTTTATGGCAGCGTTAAGTATACGATGCCGCATCTTTTCCTCATTTGTCTAGTTCTTTTGGGTTAAAAATTGGTTTTTAAATGTGCGAAACTAAAAAACAATGTTATTCCTATTGCTTTTAGTATAACATAGAGTTTGAGATGAAAAAAACACTTAAATAGTTCTAAGAATTAAACTTTTTGATATTTTATGTATTATTTCCTGGTGGCTTCTTTGGCGCATAGTTTTGTTGTGTACAAATCTAAAGTCGATTAATAATAAGTTACTCATAATATGTCAGCATTTCTTATGAAAACTATATATCTGCAAAAACAGCATTGTTTTTATTGCAATTGAAACCGAAAGGATCATAACACAAAATCATTCCTATTAACAAAAACAAGAAAAAACTCTGAAAAATGTCGTTGAAAACATTTAATCGTGAAAAATTATAAAAATGAAAGGAATACAATATAAACTTGAAGTTTATTTCACTCTTATGAAGATAATAAAAAAATACTTTCTTTTTGCAGACCGTCTGGATCATGGGGATCAGTGGCTCGGATGAGGGCCAAGTCAGAGCTGGAACACACAGCATGCAACCTCATTCAAGGCAATGCTTATCTATTCAGAGTATACGCAGAAAACCAAGTTGGTATGGGTCCTTCTATAGAAACCGAACAGCCAATCATCGCCAAGCTTCCCTTTGGTTTGAAGCTCATTGATATATCTTATGACATTTTATAGTTTTACATTAACATCAAATAAACTGAAAGTGTTGAAAATGTCAAACTTAAAAAGTTTAAAAGGTATTCCAAATAAACTCAGATCCTCCGGGGCCACCAAAAGATCTTCAAGTGGTCGAAGCAGCTCCAAGTTTTGTGGCGATTCGCTGGGAGAGTCCGGAGAAAGATGGAGGTTGTCCCTTGCTGGGATACAATGTCGAGAAGAAAGACATGAACAGAAATGACTTTTTGTACGTCGCCAGTGTCGAAGCCGATGTTAAGAAGTACAAAGTCACGCGACTCTTTGAAAATACAGACTATCTCTTTCGAGTTTTTGCAGAAAACCAAGTTGGGGTCGGTGAACCTGCCACTCTTGACAAGCCTGTTACAACAAAACTTCCTTACAGTAATTATGAACTTTTTTCAATATATAAACAAGTTATTTAGGGAATACTACTATAAAGATAAAATGAAAATCACTAAATAAAGTACTTCAAGTGAATTTAAAAAGTTTTATATTCTCAATCTTTTACATATCCTTTCATAGGCGAGCCTCTACCACCAAAAAACCTTCAAGTCTTAGAAGTGTGGACAGACAGCATCACATTGTCTTGGCAGCCTCCAGATGACGATGGTGGACAGCCCTTAGTGGGATATATAATTGAGAAACGAGAGTCCGACAGGCCAGTATGGGTCAAAACCAACAGTGTGCCTGCGTCTGAAAAGCCAATCGTCAAAGTAGAGAATCTTTTCGAAGGCTCTGAGTACTTCTTTCGAGTCTTTTCTGTTAATTCCGTCGGTCCTAGCAAAGAGGCTGTCGCCACTTCAAAGTCCTGTAAAGCCAAAATGCCTTTTGGTATGTCTTTACCAACATTATATTAATGTCTTCAAAAACTACCATCATACTAGAGTCTTATAATTTAAACAAATACTTTCATTCACAGATCCTCCTTTGAGCCCTCAAAATCTGAAAGTGGAAGATTATAACGTAGACTATGTAACGTTATCATGGTCGGCACCCGCCTCGGACGGAGGATCGGAAATAACTGGATATGTCTTAGAGAAGAGAGATGTTCACATGAATTTGTGGTCAACTGTTTCAAAAACAGGTTATTTAAGTCTATGTTCAACATTTTTTCCCGATATTACAAATTCAAAATTGTATTTTATTTGTTTTTTTTGGGGTTTATTAGTATATTTCCATAAACTAACGCTGCAGAACCTGAGAAACAAACTTGCAAGATCACAAACGTAATAGAAGGACAAACCTACTTTTTTCGAGTTTCTTCAGAAAATATTGCTGGGCTTAGCAAGCCCGTAGAAACCGATAAGCCTGTGACAGTTAAAGCACCTTTTGGTTAGTTTTTCTCATAATAATGACATATAATATAATAGGATTTATGGTCTATTCCTCTTTTCGGCTCTCTTTAATGGTACATCTTTATATAGGTAATAATTTGATTTACACGCAGTTAGCTAAATGGTAAAAAATATTTTCTGATTTAGATTAGTTTATTTAAAGAAAATTTGATTATTTTTTTTAGACAAACCAAGCAAGCCGAAGCAACTAACAGCGACTGACGTTTGGAAAGACTACATCGTTATACAATGGCAAAAGCCTAACACGGATGGGGGAGCTCCGATATTGAGGTTTGAAATAGTTACAAAAATTGTATCCAACAATGTATTAAAGGTTTTGAGTATTGTATTAGAATTATGCAATGTATTATTTGTTTTTTTATATTATAAATGAGAAAAACTTTAAATAGAGTTTAACACTGATTTTAAAAAGGTATTTAGTTGAGATGAGAGATGCATTTGAAATTGGTTATAGAGTGATTGCAACACTCACTCCGGAACAACTAAGCTACAAGGTTTCCTTAGCTTTGCCTTAAGTTGCTTGAATCCATATTTATGCAATTAAATCTAATTGAAATTATTTAAATAAATTTTATTGATAAATTATTTGATTTTAAGCTTGAAAAAATATACTTATATATTAATTTGAAAGGTGACCGGTCTGTACGAAGGACACGACTATTATATCAGAGTTTTTGCTCAAAACGCAGCCGGTCTGAGCGATCAAGGAGCTGAGATTAGACCTCCTATAAGAGCTCAACTACCTTTCGGTTCTGGCTTTTAACTATCTATTTATAAAAATAAAATGTTAAATAGCAATATTTATCTAACTAAAACCGATATCAAAGCATGTATTCTAAAAATCCCAAAAACATTTCTCAATCAGATCCGCCTTATCCGCCTACCGACCTCCATCTGATTGCAGCGAATGATGAGTCAGTCAAGCTAGGCTGGAGAGCGCCCAAGTTTGATGGGGGATCTCGCATACTACACTACTCAGTGGAAGCTTGCCATAGCGGTACCCACAACTGGCATCCAGTCGCTCAGGTTTTTATGCGTTTTATTGAAAAGATTTTTTCAACCAATCCGATTTTGTTTTGATTGGTATCTTTTGTTAATTACAAACACTATTTAATTGAATTTATTTTTAGTGTCAGATAATTATAATATTAATTAATATATTATTTATGAATACTTGAAGGTTGGAAGCACTCAGAACACGGCAGAAGTGACAGGCTTGGAGACGGGAGAGTATTATTTCTTTAAGGTGTATGCAGTCAACCAGGCAGGATCTTCCAGGAAAGCCACTGAGCTGGGAGAAGCGGTGCAGTGTAGAACTCCTCAAAGTAACTCACTTGTTTTTTTTATCTATTTGCTTTATTAATGGTCTTGAAGCTCGTACGGGTTTACGCCCCATTATAAATATTCGTCGTTGTATTTAAATTTTTAAAAAATATTATAGTTTGAACATTGTAAAACGTTTTAAATAATATAAATGTTTTAAAATGTTAAAATAGATACATTGTAGAAACTTTTTAATGATGTAAATTTTAAAGCCTTTTTCAATTATATATACTTTTATAATTTTTCTAATTTAAATTTCAGACGCTCCACACGCCCCTAAAAACCTGAGAGTTTCCAAAATTACATCAACGAGCATTTCTTTCGAATGGGATATTGAAGAAACCGAAGACAACAGCAAAGCAACTCAATTCTACATCGAATTAAAAGACGATAAACAATTTGATTTCGTTCCAATCGCAAAAGTCGATGGATCAACCAGAACATTTTCAACCGAATTACTGCAAAAAGATAGAAAGTATAACTTTAGAGTTAAAGGTAAAAACTCATCTGGATATGGAGAGCCAGCCGAATTGTCTCACTCTGTCCAACTCAGTAAAGCATTAGGTAAGTTTAAAATTTTTAAAAAGTATATTTTTGTCAATTAAATTTAAACGAACTTTCTTTAACTTATTGGAATACTGAAATACGAAGATGTACCAAGCATGCCACTGAACTTGAGACTAACGGATGCGGGAGACAAGTGCATAAGCCTCAGCTGGGAGTCTCCTTACAACGACGGAGGCACTGAAGTAACCGAGTACAGGGTCGAGGGAAGAGACATTGACGAAGATGAATGGCAGGTTTTCAAAATTGTAGATGGCTCCAAGTACCATTGCACAGTAACAGGACTTGAGAATGATAAAATGTATTTCATACGAGCATCTGCCGTCAATAAAATAGGCAAGAACAAGATACCTGCAGAATTATTCGAACCAATTTGTCCTAAAAAGCCTGTTGGTGAGTGACAAAGTCATCGAAGCTTTTACACCTTTTTTTGAATTAAAATTCAACTGTTTATTTAAATCCCAAAAAAAATTCCCAGTAAAACCAAGTGCTCCAAAGAACGTGAAAATAACAAAAGTTACAGAAACAGACGTTTCGCTTGAGTGGGGCCAGCCTGACATGAATGACTTAGGAGGCGAAGTGGCTCAGTACTTTATTGATTTTAAAGAAGAAAGTGACTTCGAATTTATACCAGCAGGACGCGTTGGAGGTAACATAACTAACTTCGTGTGCGACTTTTTGCAAAAAGGAAAATCCTATGTGTTCAGCGTGAAATCAAAAAATGCCGCTGGATTCAGTGATCACTCTTCGACTATTAATAATCCTGTTTCGTTGAAAGAGAATAAAGGTAATTCTTGGTTTTGAAAAATATATGAATACTGCAAATATTTAACTAAGGGCATATTTAAATGAATAAAGTGATTAAATATCTAAAAACCTATAAATGACCAATCACAGCGCCTCCGAGTGCGCCAACTAACTTGAAGATTGCTCGAGTGGACGATGGCTTAATTGTCCTTTTATGGAGCACGCCCAAGTCAACTGGCAGCTCTCCAATCACCGGCTACTATGTCGATGCGTGCGAAAGCGGCTCTAAAGAATGGAAACGTGTTTTGACTTTGAACAATAACGTTAACAACGCCACGATCAAGAACCTCAAGCCTGGAGGCCACTACTTCTTGCGGGTTTACGCGGTTAACGAAGTTGGAACGAGCTCTAAAGGATGCGAGTTTTATGAGCCTGTATGTGCAAGAAGAGCCCAACGTTAGTTTCATCACATTATTTATCTAAACTTTAAGCTTGATTTGCCATTAAAATTCTTTAAACTTTTTATTCTGCAGAACCGCCTAGTCGACCATCAAACTTGAAAGTTGATGACGTATCAAGCACTTCAGCTTCAATCTCTTGGAATCATTCGGAAAAGAATGACGATGATGTTCTCCAATACTTCATCGACGTCAAGGAAGAAAATAATGACGAGTACCTACCGATTGGCAGGGTTGATGGCAGAAAAAACATCTTTGAAATTGAACACCTCAAGCCTGAAAAGCTATATAGAGCTAGAATACGAGCGAAGAATTCCATAGGATTCAGTGAACCATTAGAACTACCTTGTGTCATTCAGCTAAAACCACAAAAAGGTAAAAAAATGAAATGAATTTTTAAAATAAATATTTTATCTTTTTAAAATATTACGCAGAAGTTCCTCAGCCACCTCAAAACCTGAGTGTGAAGTCAACGGATGATGGTAGAATCAGCATTTCGTGGCTCCCCCCAGAGACTGATGGAAACAGCCGCATAAGCAACTACCTGGTTCAGATCTGTCCCAGTGGCAGCGGCCATGGCTGGAAGACGTACAAAAAAGTGCCATCAGATGCTGGAGAAGTTGATATTACAGACCTTCAGGCTGGAAATCATTACTATGTGAGAGTTTTTGCCGAGAATGAGGTTGGACACAGCGCCAGGGCTTCAGAAATCTACGAAGCTATATGTGCTAAAAAGCCTTCAAGTAAGTTATTTGAATAAAACTATTTCAGTTTTTTAGTACATAGGTATCAATATATTTTAAATCCTTTGTTATAAATTTCAACAGAGCTTCCAATGGGCCCGAATAAGCTGAGAATGACTGATTCTACTTCATCTTCAATAACAATAGCATGGGACAAGTTCCCCGATGACGATATAGATTTCTATTTCATAGAAATAAAAGAAAAAGGAGATGTTAGCTTCAAGCCTATAGGCAGAGTCGACGGTGATGGCACTAGCTTCACATGCGACCTTCTCGAACATGATGTACCTTACCTTTTCCGTGTCAAAGCAAAAAATGCTGCTGGCTACAGTGAAGAAATAACAATGAGCCGTTACCTGCGAGTTAAAGAACCATTTGGTAATTACTTTTTATTACCTTTAACAATATTCTTGTCTAAAAGCCTAAGCATTAAACTACTAAAATTATGTTTACAGACACTCCAACTCCTCCTATAAACTTCCATGTGACTGATGTGGATGACGGCTCAGTGTCGCTTTCATGGGAAAAGCCAAGGTTTGACGGTGGCTCAGCCATAACGGGTTATGTGGTTGAGCACAGTCAAAGTGGAAACCTCAAATGGCTTTCCTCGTTGAAAATACCAGCTGATCAACTAACGACGAAAATCATTGACTTGTGCGTCGGGGAGTTTTATTTCTTGAGAATATTTGCATTGAACGACGTTGGACCGAGCAAGAGACCAAGCGATTTGCATGAACCTGTTTGCGTCAAAAAACCAACAAGTAAGCCGTTTTTTTATATTATTTAGTGACATTTTCACCAAATAAATTATTTACAGGATGTCCTGGCACTCCCACTAACTTGAAAGTTGAAGAAATAACGACAAATAGTGTAACCTTGTCGTGGGAAGCTCCTGCAATAGACAGCACTAACGCTGTAGGACAATACCTGATCGAAGTCAAAGCTGATGATGATGAAGACTTTGTTTTGATTGGCAGAGTTGATGGCAGACAGTTACAATATACGTGTGAGTACTTACGGAAGGGCAAAAAGTATCTATTCAGAGTGAAAGGAAAAAATGCTGCGGGAATAAGCAAAGTGCCTGCAGACCTTAATGAACCTGTTTGCTTGAAAGATGGAGTTGGTAAGTTGAAAAAAGTTATTGTTAAATTTTTTCTCTAACTTTTTAAAATTTCCAGATCTTCCAGTTGCACCAGAAAATATGTCGATCGTTAATGATTCTGGATCTGCTTTTATCCGCTGGAGTTTGCCTGAGGATGATGAAACTATTCCTCTTCACTCTCCTGTATCGACATTCATCATCGAAATTTTTCATCCACAAGAAGGTGAGTGGAAAAAAATAGCTGAAGTAGACGGCAAGTCTAGATCCTTTGAGATTCCAAAATCAATTTATGGAGAGGAATACATGGTGAGGATTATATCGAAGAATGAAGCGGGCTTATCAAAGAAGCCTTTTGAAACAAAAGTACCTGTAAGATTTGAAAAACTAAAAGGTTTGTTTTATCACAATTTATCTAACTAGTTATAATATGATAAAATCATTATGAACGTTTTTTTCAATTATTTCAAGCAGGTGTGCCCAGTTGTCCTATGAATCTCAGAACAACAGCCTCTTCGGACAGCTGGATTGATATTGAATGGCAGGCTCCAAGACAAGATGAAGATGCCCCTATCACTCATTACATCGTTGAAACATCTGCGTCTGGAACAAGAAGCTGGAACAAAGTAGCGATGGTTGACGGAAACCAAACCAAGTACCGACTCAGCAATCTAAGTTCTGGCTCTGGCTACTACGTTAGAGTCAGTTCTATAAATGAAATGGGTCAAAGTAAAAGAGCCGCCGAGCTCTTTGAACCGGTTTATGCAAAAGGTTGTTTGTAAAATATTCAAAAACGTAGAGTTTTAATATTTATTTATCAAAACAGCTGTTCCTGAAATGGTGCATAACTTTAGAGTGTGCGATCTTTCCGAGACTGAAGTTGCCCTCCAATGGGACGCACCAGCCAAAGAAGATGTTGATCAATATTTCATCGACTTCAAAGAAGAAAGAGTAAATGTTTTTGTACCCATTGGACGTATTGATGGAAAGAAAACCAATTTCATATGCGGTTTTTTGGAGAAAGATAAGTCATACAATTTCCGAATAAGACCAAAAAATGCTGCTGGTTTCAGTAATGAAGCTACAATCCTAGACAAAGTTGTCAAACTACTTCACGTGAAAGGTTGCCATCAATAAATATATTCATTAAATTATTATATAATATAATATGTTTATTATATTGATGAAAAATAATTAGTATAACTACACCAATGTTCAGCTTTGCCATCGGCTCCCTTCAACCTTAGAGTGACTGAAGTTTCCGACGAAAGCATTTCCATCTCATGGATGCCCCCCCTTTATGACGGAGGCTCTCCTATTACTGGCTACCTGGTAGAAACCTGCCACAGTGGCGATACAGACTGGTGCAAAAGTTTTACAACTGATGCCAAAACACTCAAAGCAGAAATTACTGGTCTCAAAAAAGGAGAGTTTTACTTCATTCACGTGCATGCCATCAACGAGCAGGGAAACAGTATCAAAGCATGCGATTATTTCGAACCGATATGTTGCGAAAAACCAACTAGTGAGTGATCATTCTTTATGAAAGCAATTAGAAGATATTTTTATATAATTTTTAAAATTAATTCTATGTTTTCAGGACCTCCAAATAGGCCTACTGATCTGATAGTTACAATAGACGATTCTTCCTTTCCGGTGGTTTCGTGGAATCCTTCGAAAGATGACAGGATGTTTTATATTAATAAGTATTTTGTCGAAGCTAAAGAACAAAACGAAACCGAATACAATCTTCTATCTGAGTTGGATAACATGACGACCTCTTTAAAACTAACCAGTCTAACACCAAACAAAGAGTTTAATGTAAGAATTAAAGCTCAAAACAAACTCGGAGACAGCGATTATATTGAACTTCCAAATACTGTGAAAGTTCCGAAAAGCTTAGGTACTTTATCAAAAGAAACTTTCCAGTTCATAAATTTTTTAGTGAGTTTCTAAATTGAAATAGAATTTTATCAAGTTTGTTTTTCCACATTCTATACAGCGCTACCCAGCTGTGCACAAAACCTCAATGTGGTAGCGATTGGAGATGGAGCTTTGTGTGTCACCTGGTCAGCTCCCCTTCATGAAGGAAGCTCTCCTGTCACTAAATACGTAGTTGAAGTGAAACAACAGGGAGGCAAGCTTTGGAAGGAAGCAGCAGTGCTTGACTCAGACACTTTTTTGGCAGATTTATATGGTTTGAAGCCAGGAAACTCTTATCTTGTGCGAGTTAGGTCTGAAAACGAGCATGGAACGTGCGAGAAACCAATTGAATTTTATGAACCAGTCAATGCCAAAAAGCCAAATGGTGTGTTTTTAAAAAATAATATTTTTGTATTGTTTCAAATAATTAAATTAATCACTTTCAGAGAAACCAGTGACTCCCAAAAATTTTCATGTATCAAAGTTAACCGACAATTCAGTTACCCTAACCTGGGACCAACCACTCCATGCATCAGTGGACCAGTTTTACATAGATTTTAGAGCAGAAGGAGAAAACCAGTTCACGCCTCTTGGGCGTGTTGATGGCAAAGATAATTCATTTACTTGCGATATTCTGGATAAGGGACCTTCATATTACTTTAGAGTTTCAGCCAAGAATCATTTTGGAATTTTGTCCGATTTCACCGAACTATTAAAACCTGTGAAACTACAATCCCAAAAAAGTAAAAATTATTTATTTTATTAATTATTTATAGATTTGATTAAGTTTTTTTAGAACAGTCTATTTTATTTAACACATTTCTACATTCTTTTCAAGCTTCGTTAGAAGCGCCAGTTAATCCAAGAGTTTCTTTAACAAAAGATGACAAATTGGAGATAATGTGGGATGAACCAAAAGATGCAAGCTCAGTGAAGACATTCATAATTCAAGGCTTGAAGACCAACAAACCTGAATGGGAAACGTTAAAAAGCGTAAACAGAAACACATTAAGTGTACAATTAAATGATCTTTCCCCTAACGATTACAGTGCCTTGAGGATCTTTGCAGAGTATGATTCTGGAGTCTTGAGCAAACCAACTAGTTCATTCCAGCTTCCTAGATCTAGTAAACCAACAGGTAAAAGATCTTTTTCCAGTTTTTTATAAAAAATTTACAATATTTTTTTCTCACAAACAGCCAAGCCAGCTGCTCCCGAAGATGTGGTTATAAAGCATGTTGACAACAAGAGTCTTACTCTGTCATGGAAGTCTCCGCTCTTTCAAAACCAAAACGAAGCTTCTCAGTATGTCATTGAAGTCAAACTGGAAGGTGAAAGTGAATTCAAACATCTGGCAAGAGTTGACGGAAAGGTTCACTCTTATACTTGCGAAAACTTGCCAAAGGATCAAAAGTGTCAGTTTAGAGTGGTTGCGGAAAACTCTTTTGGGTCTAATGCTACAGACTTACAAGAATATGTATCTCTCAAAGAACTTTCACAACTGCCGAAATTCAAAGGTCTTAATGCAACCTTTTGTCCAGCTCTATAAAACTAAACATCATTTTTAAAATAATAATTTTTATAAATAAATAGTTCAACAATTTTCAACTCACTCAATGTTTCAACAGAAATGAGCCACTTGCCAAAATTGGAGACTACTCAAACTCGTCCTGGCTCAGTGTTTGTCGAATGGAATCCACCTGCTCGAACGAAAGATGCCCCAGAATGTTCAAAGCACATCGTTGAAGTGAAAAATAAAAGTGACAATGAGTGGCGGAAAGTAACAGAGGTGGACGGAAACAAAGGATTTGTCGACTTGAATGACTTGGACTCTGACGAAGAGTACTCTGTTCGACTGGTGCCAAAAGAAGACTATGCTGCAGACTTTTTCAAAAGAGCCATGTGTTTAGAAAATACAATAAAACTCAATAAAACAACAGGTTATTGATTTAATTTTTCATTTGTTGTAAACATATTTATTTTAATTTTTTAAGACTTTTTACATTCATAAATTAATTTTACCCACAGAAGCTCCAAAACCTCCAACAAACCTTATTTTAACGAGAGAAAATCAGAAGTCGATAACACTAAAGTGGGAGAATGTTGACGAGCAGGCAGGCAGCAACGTTGGCGAGTACCTCATCGAAGCCAGAGAAGGAGACGGTGGATACGTTGTGGTTGGAAGAGTTCAAGGCGATGCCAACCAATTTGAATATCATCACGCTCCCTCAGAGCAAGAATGTAATTTCAGAATAAGGGCTAAAAATAAAGTCGGTTTCAGTGAACCAGTAGTCACTAAAACTATTCAGCCTGAAACAATTCAAGGTAGAGTGAGAGTTTAAATATGAATTGGGGTTTTTATAAAACAAACAACGTTTACTTTTCACTCAGACGTGCCTGATGCTCCTTCGGGCATCATATTGCTTGGCATGTCTTCCGATGAAGGCTTGAAACTGCAGTGGCAACCATCTCTCTTTGATGGAAACTCGCCAATAACGCAGTACATTGTTGCTGTCAAAGCAGATAGAGACAAAAAGTTCAAGATGGTTTGCACGGTACCTGGAGATACTACGACTTGTTGTGTTAAACAGGGAATGGAAGAAGGGAAATCCTATACCGTTCGTGTGTACGCCGAAAATGAGGTCAAAGTTTAAATTGAAAAATAATATTTTTTATTCTTTATTATAATAAATGCTTTTTATTTAAATAAGACTTTTAATCCGAATTTATTTTTATGAACATTCAGATTGGAATTAGTGCTGCTGGTATTGAGCTAGATGAAGCTGTGTTGTATTCTGCTGAATATGATTCATATGATGAAGAGGAATGCTTAAAAGAAATTGAAAACCATACTGAATCCAAAACTGCTAGTTTTTCAAAAAATGAATTAAATCAGTTTGAAAAATCCAATACAACGACTGTTCACCAAAAATCTGAGACGAGTAAGTATCAAAAATAGTTCATTAATGAATAATTTCAACTTCATAAACATTCCCAATTTTTTCAGCTAGTAACCAAGAAGAGAGGCTCAAGAAATTTCCCGATAATGATGAAAAAGCCAATCAAGTAATTATAAGCGAGGAAAAGGTTTCAATTTATATTTCAAAATTATTAAAAGTTATTATAATAAAATTATAAATCTAAACATTTAACATAATTTCAAATAGGAGCTTCATCAGATAGATCCAAGCAAACCCAAATGCTTGCCTTCAAACTTCTCTAGCATTACTATAACCAACGTTCAGCCAGAAGGCGTAACACTGCAGTGGGAACGTCCATTAGAGACCGGCAATTGTCCGATGCAAGGGTATATTGTGGTGATGAAGGAAAGAGACCAAGACAAGTTCAAAAAAGTAATGAAAGTGGCTCCGAACGAGTTGAGTTGCGTGGTGAACAAGGTGAAGAAGGAGCATGAGTATTTATTCAGAGTTTATGCTGAAAATGAGGTGGGAATAAGCAAGGAGTTTGCAGCTAACGATGGTTTTGTGACTATTCCTGAAAAAATGATCATCAAAGAAAAAGTAAGTGAATCTTTCAATGTAAAGTCTTCAGTGAGTAACGAAGAAATTCATTTCGAAGAAGATATAACAGAGCAAGATATAGATTTAGATCAGGTAATTTAGTTTCCATTTTTTTTAGCTTCTTGATAGATACAATTCAATATATTAGGATTTAAACGCTTGCAGACGAAAGTTTCAAAACATCAAATGGATTTGAAAAAAGCCTCTGGTGTGGCTCCAGAATTTATTCACGAGCCTAGTGCAGTTTCAGTTAAAGAAGGAGAAACAATAAAAATAAAAACTTCTGTTACAGGTTTTTATTTATTTGTTAAAAAGCTTTGGTAAAAAGAATTAATTTTAAAATTCAGATTTCATGGTATTAGATCCTAGGGTTTGAAGAATTTTTGTTAAGTAGTTTTTAGATATTTAGAAAACGTAGAATTAGTTTTTTCACAATTAATTTGGCTTCACTATTTGAAAAAGTATTCAATAAGTTTCTATTCTATAGAAGTTTATTGGATATGTTTGACGTTCAAAATGTAGATAGACTTTTTAAACTGATCATTTAAACTTTTATTGCTTCAAAATATTTTGATATCATAGCCTTCAATTGATAGATCGAAAACGTTTCGATATTAAAACAAATTTTCATGACCACAAAAATATATTTTAATGGAAAACAGGGCACCCAAATCCTAAAGTGCAATTCTTCATAAACGATGAGCATATTATTTCTTCACAAAAAGAAAACAGAGTAAAGATAGGCTATGACGTTGATGATGATAATTATGTGTTGGAAATAGAAAAGGCTGAAGAGAATGACAGTGGTGTTTACAAAGTAGTGGCCATAAACGAGCATGGAAATATTGTGAAAAGTGTAAAGGTTGTTGTTGGAGATTCTGAACAAGCTCCATCACGTTTTGAAAAGATAGATGATCAAAAACTCAACGAAAATAAAAAACTAACCAAAAAAAGCGAAAAAACAGAAGACCAACTCGTTGAAGCTAAAGAATTCAAAGCTCCAGACAAGCATGTTCATGATGTGAAAGATAGAATGAAAGCAGTCATGGAGGTAGAAGGTACTGATAAAAAGGAAACTATCGGAAATCGGAATGAAATGAATGAGCCGGATGTTAAAAAGACACCCGCTGAAAACTTGAGCAGTTCGGATTTACCTTCAACGAGCGAAAACATAAAAACACATGGAAAAACAGTAAAAATGAAAGAAGAGTCTGGAATTGATTTTTCGAAGCTAAAAGATAAATCAAAACCAAGTGCATCGGGAAAAGAAATTGAAAGAACTGAACCAACTAACCTGAATAAACCTGAAGCACTGAAGTCTGAAAATAAATCCAAAGGAAACAAGATACAGACAACAGAAGTGGACAATCAAGGCGATGGAAAACAACATGAAAGGGAAGAATCATGCACAAAAGGTACTTTGCAGATGAACGACACGAAAAATGAAAGATTGGATACAAAGACAGAACCAAAAGTAAAAAAGAATAGTACGAAAAACAAAAAATATTCAGAAGATCCTAGAGAAATTTCACCCAAAATACACAAAAAATGTTTAGAATCCACACTTTCTAGTGATTTAGAGAAAACAGAAACAATAGATAATCAGCCAGCAGAACAAATAAAAGGACGCGTACAAAAGCCTTCTGTTGGTATTCGGTCTTCTTCAAAGCCACTCGTCAAACATTCTGACTTTGATTCTGAAAGCGAAAATGAAAGTGAAGAAGAGAGTGAAGAAGAAAGTGAAGAAGAGAGTGAAGAAGAGAGTGAAGAAACTGAGAATAGTGAAGATGAGAACCTATTGGGGGAGGAAAAAAGCCGAAAAGAAAACAAAGATGTGAAAAAAAAGCCTCCGTTGGATACAAAAACGTTTGAAGCAAAGATGGACTCTTTTGATGCTGATGAACTAAAGTTAGTGAGCGATACTCAGGCTTTGAAAGAACTGGATATTCCACTAGAAAACGCAGCTGCTCTTGAATCGAAAATTGCTTCTTTGACTACTGAAGAATTAGCCTCAATTACAGAATCTTTGGGAAATGATTCTCTATGTGATATGAAGCAAAGAATGAAAATTCTCGTTTTTAAAAATAATGATAAAATTGAACAAAGTTCTGAATCAAAAGTTTCTATAAAGGAAAGAGAAAAAGTTGTATTGACAGTCCCATCTGAAGGTTTGTTGAGAATTGAACCATGAATTAACAAGTTAAAGCTAACACTTGGACTGGAACGAAACTGTTCAGTGAAAATCCTTTCGAGCATGACAACCTTTTATTGGCATGATAGCCCTTAACATCGTTCAAGCATGAACCTTTATTTGTCTAACAATTACTTAGAAATATTCATCTCTATCATATTGTTGTATATTTTTTGGAAAACAATTTATTTAACTGAATTGAGTGTAAGAGGTGCTCTAAATTCAATTATAACAGGAAAAATTGAAAGTGTTTCGTGGTACAAGAATGATAAATTGGTTGAGAGTGAAAAAGATGGTCGTATACAAACCATTGAGAATAAAGATGCACAGGAATGTTCTTTGGTTATTTCTGATGCGAAACTCAATGATGCAGGAGAGTATAAAGTGGAGATAAAAACAATAGTAAGTTAAGAAATTTAAATTTGTAGTGAAAAAATATTTTTCTAAATTTAAAAAATTTTATTAATTGAAAACTGTATGTTCACTTGAAGGATGGAGAAAAAACTTACAGAGTACCAGTCAGCGTGGAAACAGAAAATTCTAATAAAAATGATCTTAAAACTAATATACTAGAAAATCAAGGAAGTAAAAAATATCCTGCGATAAAAACTGAGATAAATCAAGAAGAAATAGAAAATATAAAGTTGGAAAAAGAAAAAGTTCAAAGAGAGTTTGTCGACGAAGATTTCATCGACTCGATCGACGACACACAGCAAGCAGTGGACAGCACACACGTTGAAGAAGACCAGCAACAGAAAAAAGTCTCGAAGTTGGCAATCGACACTTTCCAGGCTCCAACCTCGCTGAACAAAGGAGAAACCATTGAAATCAAGTGTCATGTCAATAGTTAGTGCACTTTTTATCGACTTTTTCAATGATTAATAGTTATTTAATATCTCACATTCGCTAATAACTTCAGTTCCAGAAGGAGAAAAGGCAGCGATGCGCTTCTACAAGGAAGGCCAGTGGATCAAGGCGGATAACAAGCACATCTTCGAGAGCTTTTCTCCTAGTGACGGCACTTGCAGCCTCATCATCACAGGGGCTACTGCAAAGGATTCTGGGAAGTACACGCTTGTCGTCAAAACACCCAATGAGAAGTCTCAAAAGTCCACCCACGTGCAAATCAGGTATGCATGAAAGCTTGCTGATGTTTATGCAATGCACTCAAACGAATGAATCTCGCACAGGACTGGCGATGAATGTCTCAAGGAGAGGAGTGACTTGAAGTTGCTGAAGCAGGTGGAATCCGTCCATAAAGAAGAAGGAGAAACAGTGGAACTCACCTCGATCGTTAAAGGTGGATTGAGTTTACATTCACAGTAAAAAAAATAATTTTAAATTCATCAATTATTTGTTTAGGAGTTGACGACAAGACAAAAGTGACATGGTTGAAGGACGGCAAGCCTGTGGAGTTGGACGAGTTTGTGTACGTGAAGAAGGATGGCGACAAGCAGGTGCTGTGCATCAGCAACGCCACCACTGACGACGTGGGAGAATACACGTGTGTGGTGGAGAACGAGAGTGGCAAGGTACAAACCAGTGCGAATCTCTCAATCACAGAGCAGCCAACAGCTTCTCTCAGCAAGCAAGAATCTGCAATTGTGTCTGAAAAAAGCCTCGCAGACGATGAGTCTAGACTACAATATTTGCTTGAGAATGAAGCAGGAAGTGAAGAAATTGATGTTTTGAAAAAGAAAAAGGTGATAAGAGAAAGGAAGGAGAAAG
Source organism: Piscicola geometra (assembly GCA_943735955.1). Lineage (NCBI taxonomy): Eukaryota > Metazoa > Annelida > Clitellata > Hirudinida > Piscicolidae > Piscicola > Piscicola geometra. Next base: position 4,986,766 of record OX030958.1, on the reverse strand, counting down.
AAAAACTGAAGAAACTGAAGCCTAAAAGAGAGTTTGTCGACGAAGATTTCATCGACTCGATCGACGACACACAGCAAGCAGTGGACAGCACACACGTTGAAGAAGACCAGCAACAGAAAAAAGTATCGAAGTTGACAATCGACACTTTCCAGGCTCCAACCTCGCTGAACGAAGGAGAAACCATTGAAATCAAGTGCCATGTCAATAGTTAGTGCATTTTTTCATCAATTTTTTATAATTAATAGGTACCTAATATCTCACATTCGCTAATAACTTCAGTTCCAGAAGGAGAAAAGGCAGCGATGCGCTTCTACAAGGAAGGCCAGTGGATCAAGGCGGATAACAAGCACATCTTCGAGAGCTTCTCTTCTAGTGACGGCACTTGCAGCCTCATCATCACAGGGGCTACTGCAAAGGATTCTGGGAAGTACACGCTTGTCGTCAAAACACCCAATGAGAAGTCTCAAAAGTCCACCCACGTGCAAATCAGGTATGCATGAAAGCTTGCTTATGTTTATGCAATGCACTCAAACGAATGAATCTCGCACAGGACTGGCGATGAATGTCTCAAGGAGAGGAGTGACTTGAAGTTGCTGAAGCAGGTGGAATCCGTCCATAAAGAAGAAGGAGAAACAGTGGAACTCACCTCGATCGTTAAAGGTGAATTAAGTCTACATTCACAGTTTAAAAAATCATTTTAACTTCATCAATTATTTGTTTAGGAGTTGACGACAAGACAAAAGTGACATGGTTGAAGGACGGCAAGCCTGTGGAGTTGGACGAGTTTGTGTACGTGAAGAAGGATGGCGACAAGCAGGTGCTGTGCATCAGCAACGCCACCACTGACGACGTGGGAGAATACACGTGTGTGGTGGAGAACGAGAGTGGCAAGGTACAAACCAGTGCGAATCTCTCAATCACAGAGCAGCCAACAGCTTCTCTCAGCAAGCAAGAATCTGCAATTGTGTCTGAAAAAAGCCTCGCAGCCGATAAGTCTAGACTACAATATTTGTTGGAGAATGAAGCAGGAAGTGAAGAAATTGATGTTTTGAAAAAGAAAAAAGTGACGAGAGAAAGGAAGGAGAAAGAAAAACTGAAGAAACTGAAGCCTGAAAGAGAGTTTGTCGACGAAGATTTCATCGACTCGATCGACGACACACAGCAAGCAGTGGACAGCACACACGTTGAGGAAGACCAGCAACAGAAAAAAGTCTCGAAGTTGGCAATCGACACTTTCCAGGCTCCAACCTCGCTGAACGAAGGAGCGACCATTGAAATCAAGTGCCATGTCAATAGTTAGTGCATTTTTTATCGATTTTTTAAATGATTAATAGTTATTTAATATCTCACATTCGCTAATAACTTCAGTTCCAGAAGGAGAAAAGGCAGCGATGCGCTTCTACAAGGAAGGCCAGTGGATCAAGGCGGATAACAAGCACATCTTCGAGAGCTTCTCTTCTAGTGACGGTACTTGCAGCCTCATCATCACAGGGGCTACTGCAAAGGATTCTGGGAAGTACACGCTTGTCGTCAAAACACCCAATGAGAAGTCTCAAAAGTCCACCCACGTGCAAATCAGGTATGCATGAAAGCTTGCTTATGTTTATGCAATGCACTCAAACGAATGAATCTCGCACAGGACTGGCGATGAATGTCTCAAGGAGAGGAGTGACTTGAAGTTGCTGAAGCAGGTGGAATCCGTCCATAAAGAAGAAGGAGAAACAGTGGAACTCACTTCGATCGTTAAAGGTGAATTAAGTCTACATTCACAGTTTAAAAAATCATTTTAAATATATCAATTATTTGTTTAGGAGTTGACGACAAGACAAAAGTGACATGGTTGAAGGACGGCAAGCCTGTGGAGTTGGACGAGTTTGTGTACGTGAAGAAGGATGGCGACAAGCAGGTGCTGTGCATCAGCAACGCCACCACTGACGACGTGGGAGAATACACGTGTGTGGTGGAGAACGAGAGTGGCAAGGTACAAACCAGTGCGAATCTCTCAATCACAGAGCAGCCAACAGCTTCTCTCAGCAAGCAAGAATCTGCAATTGTGTCTGAAAAAAGCCTCGCAGCCGATGAGTCTAGACTACAATATTTGCTGGAGAATGAAGCAGGAAGTGAAGAAATTGAGGTTTTGAAAAAGAAAAAGGTGATAAGAGAAAGAAAGGAGAAAGAAAACGTGAAGAAACTGAAGCCTAAAAGAGAGTTTGTCGACGAAGATTTCATCGATTCCATCGACGACACACAGCAAGCAGTGGACAGCACACACGTTGAGGAAGACCAGCAACAGAAAAAAGTCTCAGTCTCGAAGTTGGCAATCGACACTTTACAGGCTCCGACCTCGCTGAACGAAGGAGAAACCATTGAAATCAAGTGCCATGTCAATAGTTAGTGCATTTTTTATCGATTTTTCAAATAATTAATAGGTACTTAAAATCTCACATTCGCTAATAACTTTAGTTCCAGAAGGAGAAAAGGCAGCGATGCGCTTCTACAAGGAAGGCCAGTGGATCAAGGCGGATAACAAGCACATCTTCGAGAGCTTCTCTCCTAGTGACGGCACTTGCAGCCTCATCATCACAGGAGCTACTGCAGAGGATTCTGGGAAGTACACGCTTGTCGTCAAAACACCCAATCAGAAGTCTCAAAAGTCCACCCACGTGCAAATCAGGTATGCATGAAAGCTTGCTTATGTTTATGCAATGCACTCAAACAAATGAATCTCGCACAGGACTGGCGATGAATGTCTCAAGGAGAGGAGTGACTTGAAGTTGCTGAAGCAGGTGGAATCCGTCCATAAAGAAGAAGAAGAAACAGTGGAACTCACCTCGATCGTTAAAGGTGGATTGAGTTTACATTCACAGTAAAAAAAATAATTTTAAATTCATCAATTATTTGTTTAGGAGTTGACGACAAGACAAAAGTGACATGGTTGAAGGACGGCAAGCCTGTGGAGTTGGACGAGTTTGTGTACGTGAAGAAGGATGGCGACAAGCAGGTGCTGTGCATCAGCAACGCCACCACTGACGACGTGGGAGAATACACGTGTGTGGTGGAGAACGAGAGTGGCAAGGTACAAACCAGTGCGAATCTCTCAATCACAGAGCAGCCAACAGCTTCTCTCAGCAAGCAAGAATCTGCAATTGTGTCTGAAAAAAGCCTCGCAGCCGATGAGTCTAGACTACAATATTTGCTTGAAAATGAAGCAGGAAGTGAAGAAATTGAAGTTTTGAAAAAGAAAAAAGTGATAAGAGAAAGGAAGGAGAAAGAAAAACTGAAGAAACTGAAGCCTAAAAGAGAGTTTGTCGACGAAGATTTCATCGACTCGATCGACGACACACAGCAAGCAGTGGACAGCACACACGTTGAGGAAGACCAGCAACAGAAAAAAGTCTCAGAATCGAAGTTGGCAATCGACACTTTCCAGGCTCCAACCTCGCTGAACGAAGAAGAAACCATTGAAATCAAGTGCCATGTCAATAGTTAGTGCATTTTTTATCGATTTTTTAAATGATTAATAGTTATTTAATATCTCACATTCGCTAATAACTTCAGTTCCAGAAGGAGAAAAGGCAGCGATGCGCTTCTACAAGGAAGGCCAGTGGATCAAGGCGGATAACAAGCACATCTTCGAGAGCTTCTCTCCCAGTGACGGCACTTGCAGCCTCATCATCACAGGAGCTACTGCAAAGGATTCTGGGAAGTACACGCTTGTCGTCAAAACACCCAATGAGAAGTCTCAAAAGTCCACCCACGTGCAAATCAGGTATGCATGAATGCTTGCTTATGTCTATGCAATGCACTCAAACGAATGAATCTCGCACAGGACTGGCGATGAATGTCTCAAGGAGAGGAGTGACTTGAAGTTGCTGAAGCAGGTGGAATCCGTCCATAAAGAAGAAGGAGAAACAGTGGAACTCATCTCGATCGTTAAAGGTGGATTGAGTTTACATTCACAGTAAAAAAAATAAATTTAAATTCATCAATTATTTGTTTAGGAGTTGACGACAAGACAAAAGTGACATGGTTGAAGGACGGCAAGCCTGTGGAGTTGGACGAGTTTGTGTACGTGAAGAAGGATGGCGACAAGCAGGTGCTGTGCATCAGCAACGCCACCACTGACGACGTGGGAGAATACACGTGTGTGGTGGAGAACGAGAGTGGCAAGGTACAAACCAGTGCGAATCTCTCAATCACAGAGCAGCCAACAGCTTCTCTCAGCAAGCAAGAATCTGCAATTGTGTCTGAAAAAAGCCTCGCAGCCGATGAGTCTAGACTACAATATTTGCTTGAGAATGAAGCAGGAAGTGAAGAAATTGAGGTTTTGAAAAAGAAAAAAGTGATAAGAGAAAGGAAGGAGAAGGAAAAAGTGAAGAAACTGAAGCCTAAAAGAGAGTTTGTCGACGAAGATTTCATCGACTCGATCGACGACACACAGCAAGCAGTGGACAGCACACACGTTGAGGAAGACCAGCAACAGAAAAAAGTCTCGAAGTTGGCAATCGACACTTTCCAGGCTCCAACCTCGCTGAACGAAGGAGAGACCATTGAAATCAAGTGCCATGTCAATAGTTAGTGCATTATTCATCGATTTTTAAAATGATTAATTGGTACTTAATATCTCACATTCGCTAATAACTTCAGTTCCAGAAGGAGAAAAGGCAGCAATGCGCTTCTACAAGGAAGGCCAGTGGATCAAGGCGGATAACAAGCACATCTTTGAGAGCTTCTCTCCTAGTGACGGCACTTGCAGCCTCATCATCACAGGGGCTACTGCACAAGATGCTGGCAAATACACGCTTGTCGTCAAAACACCCAATGAGAAGTCTCAAAAGTCCACCCACGTGCAAATCAGGTATGCATGAAAGCTTGCTTATGTTCATGCAATGCACTCAAACGAATGAATCTCGCACAGGACTGGCGATGAATGTCTCAAGGAAAGGAGTGACTTGAAGTTGCTGAAGCAGGTGGAATCCGTCCATAAAGAAGAAGGAGAAACAGTGGAACTCACCTCGATCGTTAAAGGTGGATTGAGTTTACATTCACAGTAAAAAAAATAATTTTAAATTCATCAATTATTTGTTTAGGAGTTGACGACAAGACAAAAGTGACATGGTTGAAGGACGGCAAGCCTGTGGAGTTGGACGAGTTTGTGTACGTGAAGAAGGATGGCGACAAGCAGGTGCTGTGCATCAGCAACGCCACCACTGACGACGTGGGAGAATACACGTGTGTGGTGGAGAACGAGAGTGGCAAGGTACAAACCAGTGCGAATCTCTCAATCACAGAGCAGCCAACAGCTTCTCTCAGCAAGCAAGAATCTGCAATTGTGTCTGAAAAAAGCCTCGCAGCCGATGAGTCTAGACTACAATATTTGCTTGAAAATGAAACAGGAAGTGAAGAAATTGAGGTTTTGAAAAAGAAAAAGGTGATGAGAGAAAGAAAGGAGAAAGAAAAAGTGAAGAAACTGAAGCCTAAAAGAGAGTTTGTCGACGAAGATTTCATCGACTCGATCGACGACACACAGCAAGCAGTACACAGCACACACTTTGAGGAAGACCAGCAACAGAAAAAAGTCTCGAAGTTGGCAATCGACACTTTACAGGCTCCAACCTCGCTGAACGAAGGAGAGACCATTGAAATCAAGTGCCATGTCAATAGTTAGTGCATTTTTTTATCGATTTTTTAAATGATTAATAGGTATTTAATATCTCACATTCGCTAATAACTTCAGTTCCAGAAGGAGAAAAGGCAGCGATGCGCTTCTACAAGGAAGGCCAGTGGATCAAGGCGGATAACAAGCACATCTTCGAGAGCTTCTCTCCTAGTGACGGCACTTGCAGCCTCATCATCACAGGGGCTACTGCACAAGATGCTGGAAAGTACACGCTTGTCGTCAAAACACCCAATGAGAAGTCTCAAAAGTCCACCCACGTGCAAATCAGGTATGCATGAAGGCTTGCTTATGTTTATGCAATGCACTCAAACGAATGAATCTCGCACAGGACTGGCGATGAATATCTCAAGGAGAGGAGTGACTTGAAGTTGCTGAAGCAGGTGGAATCCGTCCATAAAGAAGAAGGAGAAACAGTGGAACTCACCTCGATCGTTAAAGGTGGATTGAGCTTACATTCACAGTAAAACAAATAATTTTAAATTCATCAATTATTTGTTTAGGAGTTGACGACAAGACAAAAGTGACATGGTTGAAGGACGGCAAGCCTGTGGAGTTGGACGAGTTTGTGTACGTGAAGAAGGATGGCGACAAGCAGGTGCTGTGCATCAGCAACGCCACCACTGACGACGTGGGAGAATACACGTGTGTGGTGGAGAACGAGAGTGGCAAGGTACAAACCAGTGCGAATCTCTCAATCACAGAGCAGCCAACAGCTTCTCTCAGCAAGCAAGAATCTGCAATTGTGTCTGAAAAAAGCCTCGCAGCCGATGAGTCTAGACTACAATATTTGCTGGAGAATGAAGCAGGAAGTGAAGAAATTGATGTTTTGAAAAAGAAAAAGGCCATGAGAGAAAGGAAGGAGAAAGAAAAACTGAAGAAACTGAAGCCTAAAAGAGAGTTTGTCAACGAAGATTTCATCGACTCGATCGACGACACACAGCAAGCAGTGGACAGCACACACGTTGAGGAAGACCAGCAACAGAAAAAAGTCTCGAAGTTGGCAATCGACACTTTCCAGGCTCCAACCTCGCTGAACGAAGGAGAGACCATTGAAATCAAGTGCCATGTCAATAGTTAGTGCATTATTCATCGATTTTTAAATGATTAATAGTTATTTAATATCTGAAATTCGCTAATAACTTCAGTTCCAGAAGGAGAAAAGGCAGCAATGCGCTTCTACAAGGAAGGCCAGTGGATCAAGGCGGATAACAAGCACATCTTTGAGAGCTTCTCTCCTAGTGACGGCACTTGCAGCCTCATCATCACAGGGGCTACTGCACAAGATGCTGGAAAGTACACGCTTGTCGTCAAAACACCCAATGAGAAGTCTCAAAAGTCCACCCACGTGCAAATCAGGTATGCATGAAGGTTTGCTTATGTTTATGCAATGCACTCAAACGAATGAATCTCGCACAGGACTGGCGATGAATGTCTCAAGGAGAGGAGTGACTTGAAGTTGCTGAAGCAGGTGGAATCCGTCCATAAAGAAGAAGGAGAAACAGTGGAACTCACCTCGATCGTTAAAGGTGAATTAAGTCTACATTCACAGTAAAAAAAATAATTTTAAATTCATCAATTATTTGTTTAGGAGTTGACGACAAGACAAAAGTGACATGGTTGAAGGACGGCAAGCCTGTGGAGTTGGACGAGTTTGTGTACGTGAAGAAGGATGGCGACAAGCAGGTGCTGTGCATCAGCAACGCCACCACTGACGACGTGGGAGAATACACGTGTGTGGTGGAGAACGAGAGTGGCAAGGTACAAACCAGTGCAAATCTCTCAATCACAGAGCAGCCAACAGCTTCTCTCAGCAAGCAAGAATCTGCAATTGTGTCTGAAAAAAGCCTCGCAGCCGATGAGTCTAGACTACAATATTTGCTTGAGAATGAAGCAGGAAGTGAAGAAATTGAGGTTTTGAAAAAGAAAAAAGTGATAAGAGAAAGGAAGGAGAAGGAAAAAGTGAAGAAACTGAAGCCTAAAAGAGAGTTTGTCGACGAAGATTTCATCGACTCGATCGACGACACACAGCAAGCAGTGGACAGCACACACGTTGAGGAAGACCAGCAACAGAAAAAAGTCTCGAAGTTGGCAATCGACACTTTCCAGGCTCCAACCTCGCTGAACGAAGGAGAGACCATTGAAATCAAGTGCCATGTCAATAGTTAGTGCATTATTCATCGATTTTTAAAATGATTAATTGGTACTTAATATCTCACATTCGCTAATAACTTCAGTTCCAGAAGGAGAAAAGGCAGCAATGCGCTTCTACAAGGAAGGCCAGTGGATCAAGGCGGATAACAAGCACATCTTTGAGAGCTTCTCTCCTAGTGACGGCACTTGCAGCCTCATCATCACAGGGGCTACTGCACAAGATGCTGGAAAGTACACGCTTGTCGTCAAAACACCCAATGAGAAGTCTCAAAAGTCCACCCACGTGCAAATCAGGTATGCATGAAGGTTTGCTTATGTTTATGCAATGCACTCAAACGAATGAATCTCGCACAGGACTGGCGATGAATGTCTCAAGGAGAGGAGTGACTTGAAGTTGCTGAAGCAGGTGGAATCCGTCCATAAAGAAGAAGGAGAAACAGTGGAACTCACCTCGATCGTTAAAGGTGAATTAAGTCTACATTCACAGTAAAAAAAATAATTTTAAATTCATCAATTATTTGTTTAGGAGTTGACGACAAGACAAAAGTGACATGGTTGAAGGACGGCAAGCCTGTGGAGTTGGACGAGTTTGTGTACGTGAAGAAGGATGGCGACAAGCAGGTGCTGTGCATCAGCAACGCCACCACTGACGACGTGGGAGAATACACGTGTGTGGTGGAGAACGAGAGTGGCAAGGTACAAACCAGTGCAAATCTCTCAATCACAGTGCAGCCAACAGCTTCTCTCAGCAAGCAAGAATCTGCAATTGTGTCTGAAAAAAGCCTCGCAGCCGATGAGTCTAGACTACAATATTTGCTTGAGAATGAAGCAGGAAGTGAAGAAATTGAGGTTTTGAAAAAGAAAAAAGTGATAAGAGAAAGGAAGGAGAAGGAAAAAGTGAAGAAACTGAAGCCTAAAAGAGAGTTTGTCGACGAAGATTTCATCGACTCGATCGACGACACACAGCAAGCAGTGGACAGCACACACGTTGAGGAAGACCAGCAACAGAAAAAAGTCTCGAAGTTGGCAATCGACACTTTCCAGGCTCCAACCTCGCTGAACGAAGGAGAGACCATTGAAATCAAGTGCCATGTCAATAGTTAGTGCATTATTCATCGATTTTTAAAATGATTAATTGGTACTTAATATCTCACATTCGCTAATAACTTCAGTTCCAGAAGGAGAAAAGGCAGCAATGCGCTTCTACAAGGAAGGCCAGTGGATCAAGGCGGATAACAAGCACATCTTTGAGAGCTTCTCTCCTAGTGACGGCACTTGCAGCCTCATCATCACAGGGGCTACTGCACAAGATGCTGGAAAGTACACGCTTGTCGTCAAAACACCCAATGAGAAGTCTCAAAAGTCCACCCACGTGCAAATCAGGTATGCATGAAGGTTTGCTTATGTTTATGCAATGCACTCAAACGAATGAATCTCGCACAGGACTGGCGATGAATGTCTCAAGGAGAGGAGTGACTTGAAGTTGCTGAAGCAGGTGGAATCCGTCCATAAAGAAGAAGGAGAAACAGTGGAACTCACCTCGATCGTTAAAGGTGGATTGAGTTTACATTCACAGTAAAAAAAATAATTTTAAATTCATCAATTATTTGTTTAGGAGTTGACGACAAGACAAAAGTGACATGGTTGAAGGACGGCAAGCCTGTGGAGTTGGACGAGTTTGTGTACGTGAAGAAGGATGGCGACAAGCAGGTGCTGTGCATCAGCAACGCCACCACTGACGACGTGGGAGAATACACGTGTGTGGTGGAGAACGAGAGTGGCAAGGTACAAACCAGTGCGAATCTCTCAATCACAGAGCAGCCAACAGCTTCTCTCAGCAAGCAAGAATCTGCAATTGTGTCTGAAAAAAGCCTCGCAGCCGATGAGTCTAGACTACAATATTTGCTGAAGAATGAAGCAGGAAGTGAAGAAATTGATGTTTTGAAAAAGAAAAAGGCCATGAGAGAAAGGAAGGAGAAAGAAAAACTGAAGAAACTGAAGCCTAAAAGAGAGTTTGTCAACGAAGATTTCATCGACTCGATCGACGACACACAGCAAGCAGTGGACAGCACACACGTTGAGGAAGACCAGCAACAGAAAAAAGTCTCGAAGTTGGCAATCGACACTTTCCAGGCTCCATCCTCGCTGAACGAAGGAGAGACCATTGAAATCAAGTGCCATGTCAATAGTTAGTGCATTTTTTCATCGATTTTTAAAATGATTAATAGTTATTTAATATCTCACATTCGCTAATAACTTCAGTTCCAAAAGAAGAAAAGGCAGCGATGCGCTTCTACAAGGAAGGCCAGTGGATCAAGGCGGATAACAAGCACATCTTCGAGAGCTTCTCTCCTAGTGACGGCACTTGCAGCCTCATCATCACAGGAGCTACTGCACAGGATGCTGGCAAGTACACGCTTGTCGTCAAAACACCCAATGAGAAGTCTCAAAAGTCCACACACGTACAAATCAGGTATGCATGAAAGCTTGCTGATGTTCATGCAATGCACTCAAACGAATGAATCTCGCACAGGACTGGCGATGAATGTCTCAAAGAGAGGAGTGACTTGAAGTTGCTGAAGCAGGTGGAATTCGTCTATAAAGAAGAAGGAGAAACAGTGGAACTCACCTCGATCGTTAAAGGTGGATTGAGCTTAAATTGACAATTAATAAGCGGATTTTTTATATTTATCAATTATTTGTTTAGGAGTTGACGACAAGACAAAAGTGACATGGCTGAAGGACGGCAAGCCTGTGGAGTTGGACGAGTTTGTGTACGTGAAGAAGGATGGCGACAAGCAGGTGCTGTGCATCAGCAACGCCACCACTGACGACGTGGGAGAATACACGTGTGTGGTGGAGAACGAGAGTGGCAAGGTACAAACCAGTGCAAATCTCTCAATCACAGAGCAGCCAACAGCTTCTTTCACCAAGCAAGAATCTGCAATTGTGTCTGAAAAAAGCCTCGCAGCCGATGAGTCTAGACTACAATATTTGCTGGAGAATGAAGCAGGAAGTGAAGAAATTGATATTTTGAAAAAGAAAAAGGTGATAAGAGAAAGGAAGGAGAAGGAAAAACTGAAGCCTAAAAGAGAGTTTGTCGACGAAGATTTCATCGACTCGATCGACGACACACAGCAAGCAGTGGACAGCACACACGTTGAGGAAGACCAGCAACAGAAAAAAGTCTCGAAGTTGGCAATCGACACTTTCCAGGCTCCAACCTCGCTGAACGAAGAAGAGACCATTGAAATCAAGTGCCATGTCAATAGTTAGTGCATTATTTATCGACTTTTTTGATGATTAATAGTTATTTAATATCTCACATTCGCTAATAACATCAGTTCCAGAAGGAGAAAAGGCAGCGATGCGCTTCTACAAGGAAGGCCAGTGGATCAAGGCGGATAACAAGCACATCTTCGAGAGCTTTTCTCCCAGTGACGGCACTTGCAGCCTCATCATCACAGGGGCTACTGCACAAGATGCTGGCAAGTACACGCTTGTCGTCAAAACACCCAATGAGAAGTCTCAAAAGTCCACCCACGTGCAAATCAGGTATGCATGAATGCTTGCTTATGTTTATGCAATGCACTCAAACGAATGAATCTCGCACAGGACTGGCGATGAATGTTTCAAGGAGAGGAGTGACTTGAAGTTGCTGAAGCAGGTGGAATCCGTCCATAAAGAAGAAGGAGAAACAGTGGAGCTCACCTCGATCGTTAATGGTGGATTCAGTCTTCATTCACAGTTTAAAAAATCATTTTAAAATCATCAATTATTTGTTTAGGAGTTGACGACAAGACAAAAGTGACATGGTTGAAGGACGGCAAGCCTGTGGAGTTGGACGAGTTTGTGTACGTGAAGAAGGATGGCGACAAGCAGGTGCTGTGCATCAGCAACGCCACCACTGACGACGTGGGAGAATACACGTGTGTGGTGGAGAACGAGAGTGGCAAGGTACAAACCAGTGCGAATCTCTCAATCACAGAGCAGCCAACAGCTTCTCTCAGCAAGCAAGAATCTGCAATTGTGTCTGAAAAAAGCCTCGCAGCCGATGAGTCTAGACTACAATATTTGCTGGAGAATGAAGCAGGAAGTGAAGAAATTGAGGTTTTGAAAAAGAAAAAGGTGATAAGAGAAAGGAAGGAGAAAGAAAAAGTGAAGAAACTGAAGCCTAAAAGAGAGTTTGTCGACGAAGATTTCATCGACTCGATCGACGACACACAGCAAGCAGTGGACAGCACACACGTTGAGGAAGACCAGCAACAGAAAAAAGTCTCGAAGTTGGCAATCGACACTTTCCAGGCTCCAACCTCGCTGAACGAAGGAGAGACCATTGAAATCAAGTGCCATGTCAATAGTTAGTGCATTATTTTTCGAATTTTTTGATGATTAATAGGTATTTAATATCTCACATTCGCTAATAACTTCAGTTCCAGAAGGAGAAAAGGCAGCGATGCGCTTCTACAAGGAAGGCCAGTGGATCAATGCGGATAACAAGCACATCTTCGAGAGCTTCTCTCCTAGTGACGGCACTTGCAGCCTCATCATCACAGGGGCTACTGCACAAGATGCTGGCAAGTACACGCTTGTCGTCAAAACACCCAATGAGAAGTCTCAAAAGTCCACCCACGTGCAAATCAGGTATGCATGAAAGCTTGCTGATGTTTATGCAATGCACTCAAACGAATGAATCTCGCACAGGACTGGCGATGAATGTCTCAAGGAGAGGAGTGACTTGAAGTTGCTGAAGCAGGTGGAATCCGTCCATAAAGAAGAAGGAGAAACAGTGGAACTCACCTCGATCGTTAAAGGTGCATTTAGTCCACATTCACAGTTGAAAATTGTTTTCAAATTCATCAATTATTTGTTTAGGAGTTGACGACAAGACAAAAGTGACATGGTTGAACGACGGCAAGCCTGTGGAGTTGGACGAGTTTGTGTACGTGAAGAAGGATGGCGACAAGCAGGTGCTGTGCATCAGCAACGCCACCACTGACGACGTGGGAGAATACACGTGTGTGGTGGAGAACGAGAGTGGCAAGGTACAAACCAGTGCGAATCTCTCAATCACAGAGCAGCCAACAGCTTCTCTCAGCAAGCAAGAATCTGCAATTGTGTCTGAAAAAAGCCTCGCAGCCGATGAGTCTAGACTACAATATTTGCTTGAAAATGAAGCAAGAAGTGAAGAAATTGAGGTTTTGAAAAAGAAAAAAGTGATAAGAGAAAGGAAGGAGAAAGAAAAACTGAAGCCTAAAACAGAGCTTGTTGAAGAATACTTGATTGGTTCAAAAGACGAAGCTGTTAAAAAGTACTTGTCCAGTTCAGACCTAAATCACTTATTGCCAGGTAATGATTTTCAGAGCTGTTTTCAAACTAATAGCTCCTATTTACATGATATTTACCGTTTTCAAAACAAGATTTTTTCTATTCAAATTTTTAATTATTTAACTTAATTCAAAACTGATTCCAGAATAATATCAATATTCAACACTTTTTTCGAAAATTACAGATTCTACTGTTGAGTTTGTTTCTTCCGACTTGTTAGCTTCAACGGATTCATTATACTCTAAGCACAGCGCACACTCTTCTTCTGTTACAAACTTATCTGACGCCAGCCATCAAAAAGCAATAGCTAGTGCTAGCTCTTTGGATTTCATTGTGTCTCAAACGGCAGAAGGTACTAAACTCATTGCTCCAAAGATTGTTGCTTGTCCCCAAACCTCCGTATTAGTTCCACATAAAACAGTTCATCTTGGGTGTGCTATCGAAGGTAATAATAAAACTTAAATTCTTAAACTGGACCTGAGCATTATGTATTTGTAAAAATTAAATATACTTTTTCCATTTTTAAGGCTCTTTCCCATTGAAAATTAAATGGTACAAAAACAAGCGAGCTATCAAAGTGGACAAAGATTCAAGAATAAGCACAAAATTTGATGAAAAGAATAAAATTTGTTTGCTTATAATTGAGAATGCTGATCTTGACGATGTCGGTAACTATGCTGTCAAAATAGAAAACGAGGTAATGAGTGTCCCTTTGTACAAATTAATATTGAATTTTAAATATTCCTAACTTTTCTAATCTTATGTTTTTTATCTTGATAGGCTGGAAATGTTTTGGGTAAAATAAAACTCGAAATGGGTAAAATTAAAAGTGAGAACAGTTCTCACGCTACCGAGTTACCCGCAGTTCTACCTATAATTGAAATAAAGCCAAAAAGTACCAGAGTTAATGAAGGAGAAAAGGTTGATTTGTAGTAGTATTTATGTAAATCTGAATGAAATATTAAATATTTCAAATTATATTTTGTTTAAATTTATTCATATAAATTTATACGTTTTTCATAGAATTGTACTTATAAATTTATGATTTAACTTACAAAAAATTAACTATCTTGAAAAAATAAATTTTTAATCAAATAAACTTTCTTTACAGATTAAAATTGTTTGCAAAGTTGCAAACGACCCAAAATGTGAACTGACGTGGAGAAAAGAAAAAGATGGAAAAAGTCCAGAAGCAGACAGTAATCGACCCTCTGAACTACCAGCTCTGTCAAAAGTCTTTTTCGATGAAAAAACTGGCTTTTGTATTTTGGAAATAGACGAAGTAAATCCTCAAGACGCAGGTAATTTACTCCACCTATATTGTGCCATTCTCTCCATCAGCCACACCACCATCTCCATCATCATCACCATCATTATCTATAATTTATAGCTTATATATCTTCTCTTCAATTTTACTAAAGCAATTAAAATCCTATAACAAGCCTTGAACTTTCAGGCAGATACATTTTAGACGTGGAGAGTGAGGGTGGAATAATCTCGTACACTGTAGATGTGGATGTGAATGTGAAAAAAGATCTCATTATCGGATCTGAAGACATTGGAGTATTGCTTTCTGCGCCTTCACAAATTGTCTCAGAAGGCAAAAATATGGAGATCATATACGACCTTAAAGGTTTGTTGCACTTTTATTTATTCCATTATGTCATTATTATATATTTTGAATTTTTTTCTCATTTTTAACATTATTTTAAACCAATTTATTAATTACAGGAGATCTGCAAAAGCCATTTTCAATCATTCACAACGGTGAAACCATCTTTGATAGTGCTCAAGCCCAGTTAACCATCGAGTCAGACGAGACCAAAGATTTCACAAAAGTTCCATTATTCAAAAATGACAAATACGAAATCGTGAAAAATTACGATGAGACGTACAAACTTGTGGTGAAGAACGTCCATTCATCTGATGCAGGAAGTTACAACATTGTTTCATCGAATCAGAAAGGAAGAGTTTTTGAGACGGTGTGTTTGGACGTGGTGCAAGCTACTCCAAGTGCGATGAATGAGCGGAGGTAGGTCTATTTAAATACACCGAGTGTTTAAGTTTGTAAATCTTTGCCAAAGTATGTTAATGACTTCTTGTATTAAATTCAGTTACAATAAAGCTACGGAGGTTAAACCAGAGTTCGTTTCTCGACTCCAACCATCTTCAGTAAAAGAAGGAAAATCATGTTTAATAGAAACTACTTATAAAGGTTTGGTTTATAATCTAACTGTTTTTTAGAAAAATTTAATTCATACATTTTATTATTAAAATGATAAATGCAGGATCAAATACGCAAGTTTCCTGGTTCAAAGATGGAAAACCACTCAGCGAATCGAGGAATATTGAGATTGGAAATCTGCCGAATAAGTCCTATTTGGTAATCAACCGAGCATCGCCGGATTGTGAAGGAGAATACACTTGCTTAATCGGCAATAGCTTGGGCAGTGTCTATTGCAGCACACGCATTGCAGTGGGAGGTATTTCTATATTTGAGACTAAAATAAACTTCACAAACTTTTATTAATATGTTTCACATTTCTAGTTTTTACTTTAATAACGACTTTTAAAAGGTGATAAAGAAGACCTATTTTCTGTGTCTGAACTTGTCAAGATGAGCAACACCTACCCGGTGCTACACAAGTACACGAGCAGGGACAAGAACTTGAGGGTTGACGTTGGACAACGTGTTGAAATTCTGGACGCAGACAGAGAAGACCAATGGCTGGTCAGATTAACAGACAATAAAGACACGGCTAGTCTTTATTTAGTTTAATAGTTACAATTTAGAAAGACACTAGATATTTTTTATTCAAAATTTTTTATTCAAGCTAACTCATCTTCAAATACAAATAAACATAGGTATTTTACATGCCTTCGAACTATTTGACTGGGCCTTTGACTACGGAGCGTTCAGCTGAAGATGATAGTGAAAACACAAATACAGGGAAAAGACATGCACCAACGGTGGTTAAAAAATATTTTTAATAATTTTATTTAAATATATTACTTCTTTAGTTTACACACATAACTGTTGCGTGTTTCATTGGTTTCACCTTATTCAGAAGCTTGACAAGTTCGTGTGTACAGCATCCCACAAAGGCACTAGACCGGGTCATTTGGACCTTAACGAGAAAGACGTTTACGAGGTCATTGATAGACCACACCCTGACATGTGGTGGTGCAGAAGACTGGGAGAAAACCCCTTAGAAGGCTGGGTTAATCCACTGTTTCTTGCTCCAAAACGAGCATCGAAATCTCCTCAGAAAGATCTTGATATCTCGACTTCTTCAAAAGTTCCCTGGAGAAAAAATGACGATTATTACTCGTTATATTCTCTTGGAAGTACTGGAGATATTAATATGACTGAGGATTATTTAATCGAGAAAATTCACAAAGTACCAATAACAGAAAAAGAATTAATAGAAGTTAAAGATAGTCCTAAAGATGAGTTTGCTCTTCGGAGAAGGTTCGAGAGCATTGTTAATTTAAAGTTTATTATTTTAATGTTTACCTTAAACGATGTTTAAATGTTTGAGTCATTCCTGACTATTCAGATATTCAGTCAAGAATTTGATGGAGACCGAAAAAGATTTTATTCAAGACATTTACGTGGCTTTGAAACTCTTTCAAAAGTTGTTCGAGGACTCAGCTCCACCTAGCCTCAAAGATAAAAAAGACTTGCTTTTTTCCACGCTTCGTTCTCTCTATGATTTCCATAAGGAGTACGTATCTTTCATCATTTGTTTTTTTTTTATACAATTTTTGGTTCATGTTTTTTGTTTGTGCAAAATTGTTTCAGTATCAGCTAGTTAGTCTTTTTGAGCATTTTCAATCATTTTCAGTGTGTTCCAAGAGGATTTGGGCAGAATCAGAAATGACTACGATGACGTTGCTGACACATTCCTAAAAAATGTGAAAATGTTCATTTGTTTTCTTAGTTTAGTCTTGGTAGTATTTTATTTATTTTTTATTATAATAATATTTAAATTATAGACAGAGCATTTCCAAAACTACGTGCCTTACTTGAAATACAACTACGACTGGGATGTTCTAGCGAGGAAAGACCCATCAGTGGAAAAGTTCATTCTGGTCGGCAATATATAAATAGAAAACATTAATAATAATTTTCATATGACACGTATTGTTTTTTCCCATTCTTTTTTATAATAAAATTTTCTAAATGATTTTGTAAATTACCTATAAAATTGCAGGAATTCAATGAAGTATTGACAAAGTCAACAGGAAAAACTATGGGACTTTTAGATTACTTGAGGAAGCCAGTGGACCGCTTGAAAGAATACATTCTAGTGTTAAAAGATATTTATAGGTTTAAAAAACTTTTTTTCAATAATTAATTTAGATTAATAAACATCGCACTTTTATTTTTTTAAGCGTTCTTAACATTTCAATAATGTATTCAACCAGATATACGCTAAAGATGGGTCAAGACCCCAGCAAGATGGAATTCAGTTTGAGGATGCTTCACGACCTCTTCCATCAAACCAATCAGGACATCATGCTTGATCGGATTTCATCTGTTCCGTTTGACCTCCGCTCTCTAGGGGAATTATACAAAAATGTAAAAAGAATTCAATTCACAATTTTGAGTACTGAATTTATATTGCTTTTTAATAAAAATTATTACTTTACAAAAATCTCCAGATTGATTTACCGTAAAGTCACTTTTTGTTAATGGTTTCAGGACACGCTTCTCGCATGGGACAATGATGACTACGACTTATCCACTGAGCCCAGACACAAACATTTATTCCTGTTCAAAGACCGTATTTTGGTAACCAAAGTGAATTACGATTCCAATGGTATTCCGCTCTACAAATGCATCGATGTCATCTATGTAAGTCCTATTTTGTTCGTTTGAGACAAATTCTAAAAAAGACTTGAAACACAGGTTAAATTGATTTTTTTTCTATAAACCAACTAAATTATAAAATTTAATTTACATATTTTAAAATTTAAATCTTTTTAAGTTGACGGACATATACTTGAAAGACGATTATCCCGAATGTGGAGATGATAGTGGTAAATTTGAGTTGAGATTCAAAGATCTGTCAAGAGGTTTTTTGCCGTTAGAGACAGCCAGTTTTGCTTCAAGGAAAATATGGTGTGATTTGTTAAGAAAAAATGTCCCTCTCTGGGGAGGCAAGCCTTGCATCAAGAGTAGGCTTGAAAGAACCGAGTGTTTTGGTGAGAAAATAGAAAAGGAAAAATTATAAAGTTACATATTTTTTACAAAATATTGAGAAAAATTGTGTAAGTTTTTTTCATGTGGTTTTTAAATCTTCATCATTCTTTTCAGAGGGGATGCCAGTAAAGTTCCAATGCTGCGTGGATGGCCAGCCGTTGCCCACAGTGCAATGGTTCATGAACGAAAAGGAAATAGTCAACGGCAAAGAATTTTTGATGTACTCAGACCTCATGGATCAGTTCCTATTCATTCCCAAATGCCAAGCGCACATGGGTGGAAAGGTGTCTTTAAAAGCAACCAACTCGTTTGGAATGGCCGAAAGCTCTTGTCTCTTGGTCGTTGAAGGTTTGAGGCTTCAAATCATAAAAATGCGTTTTAAGTTTTTTACATTTTTTAATTACATTACAATATTATTTTGATATTAATATTTGCAGAAGAAGTCATGAGTCCGAGTTTCACATCTGAACTTGAGAACTGCGACGTTAAGCTGGGAGAAAACGCTAAGTTCTCTTGTCGCATTACAGGCCATCCTGTGCCAACATTCAAATGGTTAAACCAACTCAACATATAATCAGAAATTTATTTTAACATTTATAGAAACTTGAAAATTTATATCACGGTGTATTTGAGTTCACGATTTATTTTAAATTCTTAGGTATAAAAACGGAGAGTTGTTAGAAAGATCAGACAGAAACAGGTTATCGATACCAGACCCGCATTCTGTGGTGCTGTGCATAGATTGCGTGGAAGCAGGAGATCAAGCGGTTTATGAGTGCATGGCGGTGAATTCAGCTGGAAGCGTCTTCTCGAAGGCATATCTCAATATCACAGGTGATCATTTCATAGGGGTCTTTTTAAATATTCTTACATTTCATTTAAAATATGTTTGATTTTATGTTTTATGTCATTAAAATCATTAAAATTAAATTTTTTCTCATTAAGATTTGGAAGCCGAAGTTAAGAAAAGAAGACCAGAATTCCTGACTGACTTGCACCGAAGAGTGATACTATCTGGCTCTGACATTTCAATATCATTGAGAATATTGTCTTATTCTGATCCAATTGTTACTTGGTATTACAACGATGAGAAAATAACCGGTCCTTGCAAAACATTTCCCACACTCAAGCTCAAACACAGTAACAACGTCGCTAGTCTCTTCATTCCTTCAGCGATACCCATGTATTCTGGAAAGTATTCTTGCGTGATCGAAAATGAAGCTGGAAAAGACGAAGCATCAGGAGTCCTTGTGGTGGCTGCCAGACCAACGATTTTGAAGAAGTTTGTTGATCAGGAGTTGTACAAGGGAGATACGCTCAAACTGGAGTGTTCCTTCGAGGCCTTCCCCCCGCCCAGGATATCGTGGTTGCACAACAGAGTGGTTTTACTGGTCAGTCGTGTTGTTTTGAATAACGATTAAATAATTTGAAAACTTTGTTTTTGATGACTCTAATTAAAGTAGTTATATGAAGATGAGTTTTTTGAACTATTTAATGTAAGTCTTTTTAATGGAATAAATTTCCTTATTCAGAACACTGAGAGAATAAATATCGAAAGAACTGAGAATGAGTCAACGTTGACGATAAAATATCTCAACAAATTAGATGAAGGTGAATAAATATATAATAAGAATTTATATAATAAGAACTGTACGAATGATTATAATAAGTTATAAAAGTCATTTTTAAAGTTTATTCCATGCTTTTCAATAGGAATGTATTGCTGTGTGATCAAAAACCAAGGAGGAGAAACGATATGCTTGTCAAGATTGTACTTGAAGAGACGTATTGAGTAAGTTTAAATTATATTTCATCGATTCTGGTTCAAGAATTTCAAGCCTTCAAAAACTTTATAGCTCAATGAACGCTTTTGACTCGATAATTAAAAGAATATTATATATAAATATTACTAAATTTCACAAATTCCATTTCAGCAAGCCAACAGAGGAATCAATTCAAGAAGCTCCAGTTTTTGAAAAAAGACTGAAAAACCTCCGAGTGCCTGTGGGCTCCATGGCAAAGTTTGTCTGCAGTGCGTCTGGAAGACCTGCACCGCAGGCTGTATGGTGAGTTTTGGTTATTATTGATTTGATGATTGATTTGATTAAGCTTTTAGACACATGTTGAAGATTTTATTTTATACTTTCTATCCTTAAAGATTTTAATTTTCGAATTAGCCAAACTTATCCAACATTATTTGTTGCGACCGATTTTCAGGTACAAAGATAAGATTCCGATGTCAATGAAGCCTTCTAGCAGGATGGAGTACATGAGCAGTGACAACATCTTCCAGCTGACGATCAGTGAGGTTGCTCAAGCGGATGCAGGCTGTTACCAGTGTACGGTTTCCAACAAGGCTGGCCAGTCGTCCAGTATGGCTGCTCTTATAGTGCAAAGTTAGTTTGTTCCCTTGGTTTGAAGTTATATGTAACTTTTGAAATCATTAAGTATTAAAAAAAATTTAACTTTTGAAAATAGTTTAAATAATTTATAGTTATTTCAATCATTAAAACAACACTTCTTATAAATCTAAAATTGAAACCTGCCTTACGCTAATTTAACTTTTGCCCCCCAAGTTCCAGTGAATCTAGAAAGTCGTGAGCCAGAAGAACCCCTAGTTGAAGAAGAGTTTCAGAGTGTTCCTTCGATGGCTACCAGCAAGCCAGTCATCACGGCAATCGATGAGCTCACCCTCTTGCTCAGTTGGGAGCCTGCTTTGTACAAAAGTGGTCCAGCCATGGCAACCAGGTTTGAATAGGAGATCATTTATAATTCCAACATAATTTGTAATGATTATTACAAATAACTCACTAACAAAAAGTTGTCATAAATTTTAATAGTATTTCATGGGTTAGTTACAAAAGATAATAAGGCTAAAACTCTGGTGCGGTTTTACAGTTATCTGGTCGAAAAGAAGCAGTTGGATAAAAAAGGCGTATTTTCGGAATGGGCAGTCATTTACCGAAACATAAGTGAAAATAATATCAAAATCAAAGACTTTGATGTTGAAAAAGACAGTCTGTTCAGGCTGAGAGCTGAGAACGAGTATGGGCTGTCTGAGCCGTCTATTTGCACCACCCACTACGGAAAAACAGGTTTGCTTTTTAGAGACTTCTAATATTTTTTAAATGTCTAATTCTTAATTTTATGAAAATTTATTGAAAAATGTATTTGGGACATTTTTCAGTTAAACCCGAAATTGTGGAAATAAAAGAAGAACCTAAAAAAGAAAAGGTTGCTCCAAGCACGCCAAAGAACAAGCCTGTAATTAAGGAAGTCAACGACGACCTTGAGTGAGTTTTTAAAGTTTGTTCAAAACTAAAATTATAGTTAAAAAAACGTTAATTTTTTATCTAATTTTTCAGAATAAGTTGGCAAAGGGTGGAAATGCCAAAGAACGCAGAGCCTTGCGAAGTTTACTACATACTAGAGAGAAGATGCCCTCCCAGTCGTAACTGGATCCAAATCTCTTCTGACTTGACGGAGGATCACTACTTGATGAAAGAGTACCACAGTGAGAAAGACTACATGTTCAGAGTCAGAGCGGGAAACAAATTTGGCATCAGCGAGCCTACTCTCGCTTCTACCGTATATGCAAAAATAGGTAAACATTAATGTTACATTTGAAAAAAGATAATTTTAATTTCTATACTCGGTTTCGTGCTTAGGCAATAAAGTTGAATTTTTATTAGTTTTTTTATCTAATAAGTTGAAAAATGCATTCAGACTTGAGCAGTTCCAGGAGAGATTCGGTTGTCGACTCGAAAAAGGCTGAAACGTCCATGTACAACGAGTACAAGTCAAAACTCAAACCAAGAGCCGTTTGGGATCGACCAGAGATCACTGATGTCGCAAGCGGAAGCATCAAACTCAAGTGGAAAGCAAGTTCTCTTCCTCCGTATGCCGTCCAAACTGACATCTGGTACATAGTGGAGCAAAGAGAAGCCTCTTGCATGGATTGGGTCAAGGTAGAAAAATTCTTGTTGCTTTTAATGTGATCTATTAGTTTTTCAGGCGTTAAAAAATAGTATTTGAAATAAACCTACTTTTTTTAATTACTTTTTTTATTTAAGCCATATTGTTTGTTTATTGAGAAAATTTATACAGAATCCATTAAAATGTTTTTATACTTTAAATATTACTATTGAAAGACCAAAAACTAAACGTCATCAAACACCAAAGCTGACAAACGACTTGAGGGACACGGAGTTCAGAGTGAGTCATCTGACAGCAGGCCAGGACTACTACTTCCGTGTAAAGGCGGTCAACGAATTTGGAACTGCCGATCCGTCGACTTCTGTCATGTTCAGAAATAAGAAAGGTTAGCCAGTTTTACTACTCTGAACAATACTAGTTAGAAGATTATAATTTTAATAAATTATAATTTTACTATTTTTCACAATTTTTAATACATTTTAATTAATGTTCTTATCATTCACTGTAGAAGAGATTGAAGCCAGTGCGGAGGCTCATTTGAACGCTGCTCGTAACAGAGAGATTCCACTTCATCTACGTAATCCTTGAAATTTTTATTTTCTATTACTTAGGTTATTTAAAAAAATCATTTATTCAAGCTGAATACACAAATTGTACAAAATTTCAATTTTCTGTGATAAGAAACTAAGATAAATTCCTTTCATCATAGGAGTCAAACCTGAGTTCACAGGGCAGAGTGAAGAGCTTCAATACGGCATTGAAGGCAATCCATCGCAGATCACCTTCAAAACAAAAGGATATCCACAACCCACTGCAGTTTGGTTCTACAAAGATGAAAAGTAATATTTGTCTATTTTTTATTTTTATAGTTTTTTTAAGATTTAAATAATTAAATTTTGTAACATGAATCTATTATAATAAAAATTATATTAGTTATTATATACCTCAAATGTATCAATATTAACAAAGCTATTTAGAGAAATAAAAGCATAAAAATATCATTTGAACAGAATACAAATGGGTGAAAAGTTCGTGAGCACTGTGAATAAAGACGGCGAAATGACGCTGACAATACACGACTTCAGCTGGACCGACGTGGGAGAATACAAGTTGGAGATCACCAATGAGTTCGGAAACTCCACTCGTTCCGTCACTCTGGAAATGTCAGGTAGGTAGATTAAAATGCTCTTTATTTGAAATACATAAAAAATGTATTGCAAAAATAATAAGAGCTTGAAAAATATATTTTTATTAAAATATTAATGTAAATGGAATCTCAGATCCTCCAACCTTCCTGGAGCCGATGAGAGACCACGTCTTTCACTTACACAAGCCTGGCAAGCTGGAGTGTCGAGTGCATGGAGTGCCCTACCCCAAGATCCAGTTCAACAAGGACTGGAGGGTGCTTGCAGGCTCACACCGAGTCGACATTGTGAGAGAAGAGTTCGACCATTGGACGCTGAACTTCAAAAGCACAATCAACAGCGATGAAGGCGTGTATGAGTGCGTCGCTGAAAACGTCGCAGGCAAAGTCTACTGTGTGGCGAACGTTAAAATATCATGTGAGCGTGTTTTTGAACATTTTCTTGGCGAATTTCTGAAACTATATTTATAGAAAGTATATAAAAAAAGTATTGTATCTAAGTATTTATGTTTTATTTCAGCCAAAGTTGGATTGTGGAGAGACGTGAAGATAAACCACGCTTGTGTTGAAGATTACTTCCACGTTATCGACGAAGTCGGAAGGTGCCATCTTCACTTTTTTCATAATAGACATATTTAAAAAATGATTTTAATTTTAAATTTGGAAAAAAATATTTTTTTAGTCTTTATTTATTTAGCATCAATTATACCAGAGGTTCTTACGGCATCGTGAGGAGAGTGATCGACAAGAACACCGGCAACCAGTACGCCTGCAAGTTCATGCAGTTTTCAGACTTGACCATGCGAGACGAACTCACCCAAGAGTTCGATGCCTTAAATGCACTCGACCACCAGAACATTGTGCATCTTATCGACGCCTATGAAGACAAGAAAAGACTCGCCTATGTTATGGAACTGTGGGTTTTTTATTTATGAAAATAAATCAATTTAATACGTATTTGAAAGTCTATTGCAATTCGATGTAGCTTCTTGATTTTTTTATTCGTTGATTTAACTGGAAAAATATTGGTTTCTAATTTGCAATGTTTTTATGTTAAAGAGTAACAGGAGGAGAGTTGTTAGAGGGCTTGTTGAGTAAGGATGCTCTGACGGAAAGCGAAGTGGCCTACTGTGTGCAGCAACTTCTACAAGCAGTCAACCACATGCACTCCAAAAACGTCATCCACCTGGATCTAAAGGTAACTACAGTCTAGAAAAAAATCATTTCAAGCTATTAATTGAGATATTTATGTATTTATGTTTTAAACTATTTTAAAGTCGCTAAAGTATTCAAATTACACTCATTACAGCCTGAAAACTTGTATTTGGCAAATCAAACATCGAATGAGCTAAAGTTGATAGACTTTGGATTCGCTAGGATGTACCATGCAGCTAAGAAGGTGACGCTCAAGTGTGCAACTCCGGAGTTTTGTTCCCCGGAGGTGGCCCTCGAACAAGCGGTCTCTCCCGCTTCCGACATGTGGAGTATCGGTGTCATTACCTATCTCTTGTGAGTAGTAGATTCAATATTAATCATTGTAATGCTCATAGAATTATTATTTTTTAAGTTTCTAAATTCTTATAAGTGAAATTTGTTAAAACACATTTTTTAAGCTTCATTATATTTTTTCAAAAGAATACTGAACAATTTCAGAGTTATTTTGCTAGTCTATTTTCATACATTTTCACAAATTATTTTCATTTTGCAACAGATTATCTGGACTGTCTCCTTTCCAACGAGATAGCGCCAGAGAAACTCTAGAGGCTGTCAGGCAGCAGGAGTGGAGCTTTGATACGGAAGCCTTTGCAGACACCTCTGACGAGGCCAAAGACTTCATCAATAAGCTCTTGCAGTCTGACCCAAAGTAGGTTTAACACTCCAAAAGTATGGCTGGAAACTTGAATTATTGTATTATTTTATATTTAAGTGTAAAGACTTAAATATGAAGAACAAATTATATTAGGGTTTTCAATATTCAAACTTACATCACCGTGCAATAGACAGCGTATGAGCGCCAAAGAAGCGTTGAGGCACCCGTTTGTTGAATTGACCAGCCACAGAGGCCTAGGCAACCGAATCAGCACCGAACGACACAAAAACTACATGCTACGATCTAAGTACCAGGTTGGAGCAAGATGATAAACATTCTAAAACAATTCTATATTTATAATACTGTTTAGGTCATGATTACTTATAAAAATTGTCCACCAATTTATTAATGCAATTTAAAATGTTTTAATTCTTTCAGAGAAGCTTAAGAAAAGTAAAAACACTAGTAAACCCATGGACTTTGTCATCGATGATGGAAGAGATACCTACAATACATGAGACTGAGAATGCAGATGCCGGAGACGACCAAAAGAGTGAAATTGCAAGTAGTGCTGGCTCCAAGACTTCGGAAATGGGACCTAAACTTATGCTGAAGGTTCAAGTCGAAATTTATTTAATTAAATGAAAAAATAATTTAATATTGTGAAAGCATTAAATATTTTTAATTTTCATTTCAACATTTTCTCAATTTGCTCATTAACATCTTTTTAACATTTTTATGATAGGAGCTTGGTCACAGCAACATCTTCTCGACGACAACTTCCTTGTACGACGTCTCAGAGGCCTCTTCCGACTGGGGCAGAGACTACGAAGACGAAGATACCTGGTACGAATACCCGACAGAATACCAGATCGGACCCGAAACAATACTGTTTCCTTCGAGAGATGTCTCGCTGTCGCTTCGAATGGCCAATTACAGAAGATCAAGCAGCATTAATCAAAGTGGCTCTGGACGATCAAGTGCTAAGGTTTAGGCATATCAAATTTTTTGCATTTTTAAAATAATTTTTTCAATTCACATGAAAACCTATTTTTTCATTTAATTTTATAGAATTCATAATCTTATAAAAAAATACTCTTCAGATGAGAGAGCGAAGAAACGTAAGGGACCTGGAGAAGGAGCAGATGGACACTGAGGACTTTTGGGGCGCTGACTTGCACAGTAGGCAGTACATCCACCTGATGGCTTCTCCAAACGACAGTCAGTTTATAAATAAAACTCATGAATATTCATAATTAATCTAATTCGTATCTGGTTAGATTAATTATTCTCAATAAAAACGATTTACTTGGGATTCATTAAAATTAATTTAAAACTGATAATTCTTTCGTTTAATGCAGCTTATCCGCCGATCTTTAAGAAGAAGATTGGAGACAAGGCGTATAATGTAGGAGACAGTTGTACGTTGAAAGTACATATACAGGCAAACCCTGTTCCAATGGTCTCCTGGTACAGAAACGATGAAGTTTTGAATGAAGGAGGAAGAGTAAAGATCAGTAAACATGCAGAGTCCGGAAGATATTCCCTTACGATTCTGCAAACAAAACCCAACGACTTTGGAGTTTATAAATGCGTGGCTAGAAATAAACACGGAACAGTCACTTGTAAAGCCCGTATGCTTTGTGGAAGTCAGTTTATGTATAAATATTTATAATTGATTACCTATTTTATTCTAATTGTGAATATATTTCAACTTGAATATATTTAATCTGATTTTTAAAAACATTAATACATGTTTTTTTTACACCAAAAAGGCCAACCTAGCAGACCAGGGAGACCGCATGTCACTCAGGTGTCTGACGGGGAAGTTTTCATAATCTGGGAGGCGCCTGAGACCGACGGAAACAGTCACATCCATGCGTACAAAGTCGATTGGTTTACACCAGGTTAGTTTTTCATTTCATATTTATACAAAATGGTTTTAACTTTCAAAAGGAGCTTCAAAGCAATCGGAATAATATTTAATAGCATGTTTAAATTTTTTAATCAAATATATTTAAATGAATGAATATTGATAAAAGGCGACGAAAGATGGACCACTGCCACGTACTGCATCGACGAGTGCGTCATCGTAAAGTCTTTGAAGCCTGACACAGTTTACCGCTTCCGACTGAGTGCCATCAACAAGTTCGGTCAGAGTCCCTACAGTTGGGCCTCTGTCGAAGTGCGCACCAAAAAGCAAGGTCACTAGTGCTCCTATTCTCTTTGGTTCTTAAATAGCTTTATTTATATAACAAATTATTAGTTTTTAATTTTTCCAATTTTAAAATGACGTTTTCAACTTTATTTTTTTCTTTAAACATGCGCATCAGGAACAGGAAAGTTGAATATTGATGCAGAAACAAAGAAAATCCTTTTAAGATCGAGACAGGCAGCCACAAAGCCTTCTCCAGAGCACAGTCCTGTGGAGAGTAGAGAACCATCGATAAGAAAGTCTCAAACGCCTTCACTTCCTTCTCAAGACAGAGACTCTTTATCCCTTCTGCCAAGCCGGGAAAGAAAGTCCAAGACACCTTTGTCTGCTAGTGAGACTACGTCCAAGACTCATGTGAGCGAAGAAGGTTCAGAGCGTGCTGTTGAGCTGGTTGAAGAGAAAGAAGCCCTCCTCCACGAAGACGTTGATCCACTTGAAAAATACGAATTCAAGTCTGAGCTCTGGAGGTTTGCGTTGTTTTAGATTTTGCAAAGCTTGCAAATATGTTTTATAAAATTGATAATTATAAGATATTCGCATAAATTCTTTTCGATTCAGAGGCCGGTTTTCAATGATAATAAACGTAGAAAAGAAAGAAGAGCAAAAAGATAACGCAGCCGTAAGTCAGTTAGTCGCCAAAGTGACCAAATATGAAACATCGTCGCCTGGCGAAAGTCTCAGAGAGTTCGACATGTTGAAGGCGGTTTCTCAAGAAAACATAGTGCTGCTGCAAGAGGCTTACGTCTGGCAGGGTAACGTGGTGATGCTGTATGAGAAACTTTTTGGAGAAAATGTTGTCAGGTCATTGTCCTTCAAGAACAAGTACGATGAGTACATCGTTACTACTATCATCAAACAAGTTGGTTTTCTGCATTCAAATAAAATTTGTAATTTTAGAATTAATAAAATTTTAAACCAAAGTATTTTTTTAATTTTCTTTGCATTAATTGTCATATCAGCTGCTCAATTCTTCTTTTCAATTCAAACGTTTGAAATTCAATTTTCAAACGATTCATTCAAAAGGTCTTGGACGCCTTGCAGTACCTGCACCACAGAGGCATTGTGCACCTGAACATCCAGCCAGACAACATCATAATGCAGAGCAGAAGACGCAACGACATCAAACTCATTGACTTTGGACTCGCCCACAAGATCACTTCATCCAGCGGAGAACTCATTCTGAAGAAAGGATCGCCTGAATTTATGGGTTAGTATGTATTTGAGAATCTGTTTAAATTATTTTTATGTTTGCTTCATAGTTCAAATACTCAACTACTAAAGTAAATACAAAACTTTTAAAATTATTTATTTATATATTTTTTGAATTATAATAAAAATATAAACATGGGTGGAAAAAATTCTCTGAAAAGTTTCTATGTTTCTGTGTTTCAAAGGAGCTCAAGAATGACTTTATTTTCAATCGATTTTCACTCTTCGAACAGCACCTGAGAAAGTGATGAACGAGAAGGTTGGAGTGGCAGCAGATGTGTGGGGAGTGGGAGTCTTGGCTTTTATCTTGTAAGAACTTATTACACATACCATTTTTAATAATAATTTAAAACTTGTAATAAATTTATTCAGTTATTGTTCGGTATATTCGGTATATTCGGTCTTGAAGCCCGTCCGGATTTACGCCACTATAATCTTACTCGTCGTTGTATTGTATTGTATTGGTATATTTAACTTAGTTTTGAAGCCTCAAAATAATATACGCATGTAAAGAAATCTTGTTTTCACGATAGACTATTGATTTTACTGTATCTGCCCAGGTAGTTTAGAAAATGAATCCTTCAACTGAAGACAAAAACATCTAAAGAAAATGTATACATACAATTTATTAAACATACATACATGTATCTAATGAAGGAAAATAACACGTAAAACACTTATACACTGCCCACTGCACAGGATGAGCGGAGTGTCTCCGTTCCACTGCTTCACGGACGAAGAGACCTTCTCGAACATCAAGCACATCCACTACGACGTGCACACTCTCTACCACAACGCCACCAAGTACTCCCTGCGCTTCATCTACCAGACCCTTCGCCGCAATCCAAGGTGCCTTTTTTATCTTCAATTAATTAGAAGGGGAAAAACTTTTTTTAGTTCAAATTGTAAAAACGAAAATATTCACATCCTTTAAAAACGACCAAGCACACACCAACGCAGACATAAACATACACACACACACACACACACACACACACACACACACACACACACACACACACACACACACACACACACACACACACACACACACACACACACACACACACACACACACACACACACACACACACACACACACACACACACACATACACACACACACACACACACACATATATATACACACACACACAAACACACACACACACACACACACATATACACACACACACACACACACACACACACACACACACACACACACACACACACACACACACACACACACACACACAGAGGTAGGCTGACAGTGGAAGAATGCTTGGATCACAAGTGGCTGATGCTGCAGCATGCGATGGTGAAGGTGAGGAAGAGCGCCTCCTTCGCCACCGACAAACTCAAATACTTTCTCTCCGACTACACTAGTGAGTGGTGCATTCTTTCGCTTTTAACTTTTAGAGACTTTTTAAAATACTAGATTATAGTTTTTTTTATATATTACGGTATATTTGTTGCTAGTTGATTATATTATTACAAAGCATTTGTGCCGATTCAAATGAGAAATTAATCTTAGTTTTTTGTCTTCAAAGTGACATTTCATCTCCCAGCTCGCAGAACAAGAAAGTCAGAAGTGTCTGCGGCAGCGATGAATATATTCGGACTACCGACAGAGACAGCGCAAATGTCGGAAGACCTCGATCTGCCTGGTGATGACTACAAGACCACTAGGAGGCTCTCTCGTATGCTATGAGGGTGTCCCAGAAACTATAGAAATGCGCTTCTAAATGAATAAATAAAACTATTAAAGAATATCTGAGTATTATAGCGGATGGCACAAAAAGGCATGGTGTTCAGCGTGTATGTCCTCAATGATCTCATAGTAACTCACATATTCTTCCATTTGGCGTCGTCACGGCTGTAAAATGTCTCATCTATATTATATATATGGAGTATATACTTCGATGCCTTACTTGAACGAAATGCCTCATACTTAAAAGAAGTTTTAAAAGAATAATTGATTAGAGCAATTCATATGTAAGGCTGTCATCTTGGGCTTTTAAGATTTTCGATGCATTTAATAATGCTGTAAGTTAGAATAGATACACTTTAGGTATCAATGATATTTAAATGCTTGTTACCAAATTATTTTTAGATATTAGTGTTTTTAGAATTTTTACATACTTAAGATTGAAGCTATCTTATCAAAAGTATCTAATTCAAATTTATTTCAAACTTGTTTAATGGTTGATTGTTCAAGTCTTTCTTACGTTTGTACTGCAGTGTAAACTATATTCATTGGTTTTGTTGTGTACAGAAATTTCTTTAACATTTTCTTTTGTTGCTAGAAGCTTGATTTTTATTCATTATAATCATTGAATTAAGTAGCAATTGATTAATTAAAATTGTACTATTCTCTGTTTAACTAATAGACATACATATGACAATAGACATGTGTATGCGATTATTATACACATAGAACAACCAGTAGAAGTATTTTTCGGCTTGTTTTATAATAACTGCATACCATGAATTATTTACTTGTTTACTTACTGAGTAGTTTGTTTGCTGTCGATTAAATAATACAGTGCATTCTGTCTTTCCATAATCAGTTTCGAATAACACAATTGCAGAAGTTAAAAAAAAGAACCATATTCAATAATATTTAAAAATCTCAAAATTCTTAAAACTATATTTTTTTATAATCTTGCGTTTGAAAAAACCAACAGCCTTTTTTATTTGAAATAGAAATAGTCTAAAACAAAATATATAATCCTTATCGAGACAGCAGCTATAAAAAATTTTTTTTTTAAATAATTTTACCACTTAAAAAACATACTTTAGCTTTACAAAATAAACTACTCGGTATAAATAGCCGAACTCTTTCAAATAAAATTACCTCCTCCAAACACCTTAGATGGTCAGGGAGGAGTTCAAACTTGGTCGAACAAGTGGGAGCGTGAAAGATATTTGTTTGATTGATTGAATTAATTATCCCATTAATTCATGAATTAGTTAATGGTCACCATGGAAGTTCTAAGCCTCCGAGCAGCCTATAAATACTTTGGTTTTCTTTTAGGTTAAAATCTCTTTAACTTTCATTTTTAGACTGTTTTTCAAAATGACGCGTTTTTCCTATATCTTTTTTCTTTTCTTTATTGGTTAGAAAACAAGCTGAAATTTTATAAATTTATTATATAAAATCTCATCAAAATTTTGCATCCCAATTTTAATTTTTTAGAATTCGTTTACAAAATTGACATATTAACCTCATTTTTCAAATATTACAAACTAAATATAATTCGAAGCAAGTAAAAAAAAGCATATTCTAAACAATAATTTACTTTATTTAAAAGAAATATTTAATAAACTATTTAATTTACTTTATTTAAAAAAATTTAATAAACTATTTAATTTACTTTATTTTAAAAAAATATTTAATAAACTATTTAATTTCTAAAAAAGAAAGAAAAAATGATAAATTTTTTTTTTCCTTATTTATAAAGTATAACACGCATGTAAAGGTGTTTGCAGTCAGGGACCTCCAAAGCCGGCTGAAAAAGTTCCCCAGGTGACGAATGCCCTGCCAGAACTTGCTCAGCCTATTCCAAAAACTTCGACTCTCCCACCCAGTAACCTCAACCCTGTCGATGACAACTCCAAGACGACTGTACATTCCATAGTGACAACACTGTCAGTCCAGCGTTCAGGCGCTAACATGGTGAATTCTACTTTAGCATTCATTACATTATTAGTTATTTATTCGATGAGATAACTATTTTATTCTTTAATATTAAACATTTTAACAATCTAATAATTTTCATTACCATAACTTTAAAGTATCACGACAACTTGCTATTCTTACATTGTTCCAATGCGCAGTTGGTTCCGTCACTGGTACTCGTATTCCTGGCTATCGGAGGAGTCTTTAAAATCTGACCGCAGCTCTTATAATACCCCTCATTATTGGGATGATTTTATTCTATGTTTATAAATCAATTAGTTAAATAAAAACGATTTTTGGTTTATTAGCTATAATAAAACTATGAATAATCGTTTTGAATTACCGCTGAAATAAATCAATTAAATGAACGTACGGCTACTTCTATGACGACGACGATACACGTCAAAACTACGAGGTTGACAAAGAGGGAAAGATTTTCAAGCTGCCTCAGAAATCTTCTCGAAATTACAAGACTTTCTCGCTCGAATAATTAACCGTAACTGAGGCGTCACTAGTTGATACACTGGCTAGCTAGCGGAACACGCTTGGCATCGATTCATGATTAGAGATGATTCACTAAGCTAACTTCGAAAAGATGAAAATAAAAATTAAATTCATTTAAAATGAGTTTCAAAAATTATTTAAATTATAAAGTATACCACCCATGCTAAATGAATTCTTGGATGTTTAAATAAAATTTGAATAAAATTGAAATATTTTTTTCCTAAATTGCTGAATATTTAGGTGTAATTTGAATAAAAAAGTGTAAGAAAG
>OX030958.1:4841125-4951125 GCA_943735955.1 Piscicola geometra | reverse complement strand
GTCATTCCACTTACCAACAGCAAATAGCAAACTTTTACCCTCTAACCTCAATCTTCAACCCATCCTCCCACACACCCGCATCAATCTAAGCACCCCCTGCACCCCCATCACCTTGTTATCTCCGGGGAAGGGTTCAACGCCGGTGATCTTCCTACCCCTCTTATTCCGACCCCTGGTCGACCTGACGTGGATCTGGGTGAAGTACTTCAAGTGCTGTTGGGAGGAGGTGGTGATGATGATGATGGTCGTGGTGATGATGGTCGTGGGGGTTATGATTATGGTAGTGGTGGTGATGATATTGATGATAATGGTGATGGTTATGATGATGGTGGTTATGATGATGATGATGGTGGAGATAATGGTGATGATGATGAGATGATAACAAAGCGATTTCTACCTCGGAGTTGTAAAAGATGCATCTGCCATCGTACGTGCCGACCACTGCGAACCTGAAATTCATTTGCAGTCAACTTTACTCACTTATGATACATGTACAAAAACCACAAATTCACCAAACATCCATGCACCATCCCCCATGCACCATCCCAATGCACCATCCCCATGAACCATCTCTCATGCACCATCCCCCATGCACCATCCTCCATGCACCACCTACCATGCACCACCTCCCATGCACCCTCCCAATGCACCTTCCCCATGCACCACCCCCCCTGCACCCTCCCCCATGCACCATCCCCATGCACCATCCCCCATGCACCATCCTCCATGCACCATCCCAATGCACCATCCCAATGCACCATCCCAATGCACCATCCTCCATGCACCATCCCAATGCACCATCCTCCATGCACCATCCTCCATGCACCATCCTCCATGCACCATCCCAATGCACCATCCTCCATGCACCACCCCCCATGCACCATCCCAATGCACCATCCCCCATGCACCATCCCCCATGCACCATCCCCCATGCACCACCCCCCATGCACCATCCCCCATGCACCATCCCAATGCACCATCCCCCATGCACCATCCTCCATGCACCCTCTCCCATGCACCATCCCCCATGCACCATCCCCCATGCACCATCCTCCATGCACCATCCCAATGCACCATCCCCCATGCACCATCCTCCATGCACCACCTCCCATGCACCATCCTCCATGCACCCTCTCCCATGCACCTTCCCCATGCACCATCCTCCATGCACCATCCCCATGCACCATCCCCCATGCACCATCCTCCATGCACCACCCCCCATGCACCATCCTCCATGCACCACCCCCCATGCACCCTCCCCCATGCACCATCCCCCATGCACCATCCCCCATGCACCATCCCCCATGCACCATCCCCCATGCACCATCCCCCATGCACCATCCCAATGCACCATCCTCCCATGCACCATCCCCCATGCACCATCCCCCATGCACCACCTCCCATGCACCACCCCCATGCACCACCCCCCATGCACGAACCTTCCGTTAAGACAAAAGTTAGCAGCGGTGATGAGCTTAGCTGGTCCTACCACTTCGTTCCATAACGCCACCTAGTGGCATTATTTTATAGTAATTAATCAAAATGAAATTTAATGTAGATTAAGTGAAATATGATTTAATGTAAATTAATTGAAATATGATTTAGTGTAAATTAAGTGAAATATGATTTAATGTAAATTAATTGAAATAAGTTTTAATGTAAATTAAGTGAAATATGAATTAATAAAATGACTGGGAGCATAGTGATAAAACAATTTAAAGCAAGAACTCTATTAACTTTAGACCTTTTTGAACAAAACTAGGACAGCACACACACTATTAATTTTACATACCATTTAATCTAATCTAATTAATCTTAATTAGTTTTAATTATAGATTCCATTTGTCATGTGAGCATCATCGTCATCATCATTATGAATTCATCATCATCATCATTATGAATTCATCATCATCATCATCAGGACCTTCTTGTCTGGAATGTTCCACAGCCTCAACTTACCATCTAAGGAACCACTCAGAAAGTACCTGTCGTCCTGTGCAGTGGTGATGATGATGATGGTGATGATGGTGGTATTAATGGTGGTGATGATGATGATGGTGATGATGGTAATGAAACTGATGACATGATGATGACATGCACTTATTGTCCAATACACAACAACAACACCTCTTCTATCAAAAAGACTAACCAACCACACGATAAACCCCCTCATACCACCGCGCCACCCCCCACTTCTCACCCACCAACCTAACTACCACCCAACCTCCTCCTACCTACCTACCACCTACTCACCCCCTCTGCCAACCCACCAGCCACCAGCCACCAAACCACCTTGGGATGGAAGGAGATGGCGGTGACGAAGTCGATGTGCTGGAAGCAGCAGAGGCACTCCCAACGAGAGACGTGCCACAATCGCACGGTCTTGTCCATTGAGGAGGAGAGTAGAAAGTAGTTCTGTGGTGGTAGAGTGGATGTGGTTGTCGTGGGGGGAGTTGTGGTGTGGTGGTTGTGGTGATTGTGATGGTTGTGATGATGGTTGTGGTGATGGTGGTTCTTTGGTAGTGATGGTGGTTGTGATGGTGGTAGTGATGATGGTTGTGATGATAGTCTTCATGGTGCCGATGGACATCGTGATAAGCATACACTAAAACATACACCCAAACATACACCCAAACATACACCCAAAAAGACACCCAAACATAAAATCAAACATACAAAGGAACACACACACACACAAACATACAATAGAACACACATACACACAAACACACACACACACACACACACAAGCACAAGCACAAAGACAGGTACCTTGGACCAGGAGATGTCGAGGACATCGGCGGTGTGGCCCTTGTAGGTGGAGAAGGGCTGTCTGTGGAAGGGCAGGTACGCCTGGTCTGCGTCTCCCTGTTGTGTGGTGCTGTACGTTGGTGCATGGAGTTAATCAATCATTTATTTATTGATAAAATAATAAGTGAACCAATCATTTAATTATTGATTGATTTAATTAGTGAACCAATAAGTTAATTATTGATTCATCTTAATTATAATGATTTATTCTAAATTATTTAACACACGTTTTTAAATTATCGTTCATTTAAAGTTACATTAATTAAAACTACGAATCACTAATTCAATTAATATTTAATTATCTATAATCAATTAATTAATTATCCTCTAATGGGACCACCTCGGCGGGCGATTGGGCTTGAGGCTCGTTGCTTTCGTTGTTGTCTGAGGAGCTGTCAGAACGCGTGTTAGTCCTGCCGACTGATGATGATGATGGTGGTGATGATGGTGATGGTGGTGGTTATAGTTAAGAGGGTGGTGGTGATGATTATTGTGATGGTGATGATTGTGGCTGCGATGGTAGTGGTGATGGTGGTGATTCAGTGATCACAATACACTCCTAGCGACATTAAATAAACAGATATTAAAAAAGAATAATTAATTTTTCATAAATTCAAAATAATTCGAGCTACATTGAGTAGAAAAATTCCGCTAATAAATTTAAATTTAGTACGCACCATCACTGTACTTGATTCTCATCTGCGTGAAGAAGGGCAGGGCGTCGTGAAGCACCCACACTCTCAGCAGCCCATCCTGACCACCTGTCGCCAACAATCTCCCACAATGCGAAAACTTCATCGTCCATACCGCTCCCTGTGTGTGTGTGTGCGTGTGTGTGTGTGTGTGTGTGCGTGTGTGTGTGTGTGCGTGTGTGTGTGTGCGTGTGTGCGCGTGTGTGTGTGTGTGTGTGTGTGTGTGTGTGTGTGTGTGTGTGTGTGTGTGTGTGTGTGTGTGTGTGTGTGTGTGTGTGTGTGTGTGTGTGTGTGTGTGTGTTTGTGTGTGTGTGTGTGTGTGTGTGTTTAGCTGGGTGTGTGCGTTTTATGTGTTTATGCTAACTGACAAACAATCAATGAGTTTTTATTGATTAATTATACAACGAAGATAAAGCTTGACCTAGATAAAGAAACTAATTAAATATGCAACTAATTAAATATGCAACTTATTTAATATGCAAAAACCGATTTGTTGTCTCCGATCTCCTGTATAGGAACCAGCAATTCAAAGTCGTATGGACCCTTGTGGCTGTGTGAATTCTTTATCTGTACGTGAGTAAACCATTAATGGTAACATAACTCTAATCTATTTTACAATAATAATAATAATAACGACGAGCATTATTATAGTGGCGTATAACCCGAACGGGCTTCCAGGCCACTTAGGCTGCATATTTTCATTTGCGCCTTTGGGTTACTAGGGCATTGGTTACACTCGAACCTAGGACCTTTCATTATTGTTCAAGCCGAGAGTCGTTGCCGACTCAGCTACCCGTTCACCCATCAAAATGAATTTTATGCAATTGCTTTTGAATGAATAATTCCTCTAATATACTAATTATTTTCAAAATTAAATAAATAATCAATTTTATATTAATAAATGTTTTTTTTAATTTTCATTAATAAATTTTTTAGTTATTTTCATTAATAAATGTTATTTTTATTTTTATTAATAAATGTTTTTTATTTTAATTCATGAATAATACATTTTTATTAATAATTTATAATTTACAATATATAATTTATTTCATATTAATAATCTATTTATTCATGCAAAACCTTGATGGACTTCCTGTGCTCAGCTATGTCGTCATCGTCGGTAGAAGTATCGTCCGTTTGTATGTCTGTATATGAGTTTGTGTATGAATGTGTGTATTTGCTCTTATGTTGGTGTCTGTGTGCTTGAATATGTTTATACATGTTGTTTCTGATGATGATGATGATGATGATGATGATGATGAAGATGATGATGATGATGATGATGATGATGATGATGATGATGATGAGATGATGATGATGATGATGATGATGATGAGATGATGTTTGCTTGTATGTTCACATCATCGCGCTCAGCTGAACACCAACTTTTTTCTCCTCCTGACTTGAAACGGTTGACAGTTTTGCCGAAGAACTGCTTGATCCTCATCCTTGGGATGGTTTGTGGTTTATTCAAGAGTAGTGCGGTGGTGGTCCTTTGTGGTATATATTAATGGAGTGGGGGTTTAGTGTAGCGTGATACAGCCTGATGTAAATCGCCGAAGCAATGCAATTACTTATTAAAATAATAATCTGACAAAAAGTACACTGTGGTTTGCTGGAAAGTGGTGAACATCACAAACACAACAAACATAAGCAAACAAGCACCCAGTCACCCACCCATCCATCCACCCATCCACCCACCCACCTACCCATCCACCCACTCACCCACCCACCCATCCACCCACCTCTTCTTGCTGGAGGGCTTGTTCTTCTTGGCCTGGGGCAGACCCGGCTTGAGACCCTCATTGTCGCTCGCCTCTTGCTTGTGTAGGTTCGAGTCACTGCTGTGTTTATGTGTGAGTGTGTTTATGTGTGAGTGTGTTTATGTGTGAGTGTGTGTTTATGTGTGAGTGTGTTTATGTGTGAGTGTGTTTATGTGTGAGTGTGTTTATGTGTGAGTGTGTTTATGTGTGTTTGTGTGTGTGTTTATTTGTGTCTGCGTGTGCTGAACTGTGGTAGGTGTGCTTTTTCGTGGTGAAGTGGTAAGTTTGTTAAATAGTAGTGGTGTTAATGAAACTAATTTTTAGTGCTATTATTATTTAAATGTTTATCATCATTATAGTAGTAGTAGTAATAGTAGTAGTAGTAGTAGCAGTAGTAGTAGTAGTAGTAGTAGTAGTAGTAGTAGCAGTAGCAGCAGCAGCAGTAGTAGTAGTAGCAGCAGTAGTAGTAGTAGTAGTACAAGTAGTAGCAGCAGTAGTAGTAGTAGACCACACAACCACACCTGGAGTACTCCTTGGTGCGTCTCATGATGTGCAGGGCGAGGGGGTTGATGCACTTGGGTAACTTGTTCTCAGCCGAACTCAGCGGAACTGTCTCGCCCGTGTCGAGGTTCAGAACCATTGTCTTCGTCAAAATATCCTGACGAGCGCGCGTGTGTGTGTGCGTGTGTGTGTGTATGTGTGTGTGTGTGTGTGTGTGTGTGCGTGTGTGTGTGTGTGTGTGTGTGTGTGTGTGTGTGTGTGTGTGTGTGTGTGTGTGTGTGTGTGTGTGTGTGTGTGTGTGTGTGTGTGTGTGTGTGTGTGTGTGTGTGTGTGTGTGGTTTGAAGTGTGTTTAGCGTGCTTAAATAAGGCGTTTTAGTGTGCATCAAAGTCTAGTGTGATGTGCCAACTTTTGACATTTTTTACGTTTAATGTACTGTGGTTCAAAAACAGTAATTAATTGCTAATTCATTTGATCTCATAATGATACAGCCTTGTAATATGACTAGAGACAATTACGTTCAAACTAATTACCTGCTCAGAAGCATGTGCTGTAGATGCTACTTCATTATCATCTCTAAGCTTCTTATCCACCCCCTCTTCCTTCCCCTCCTCCTCCTCCTCCTCCTCCTCTTCATCCTCCTCCTCCTCCTTCGTCTCAACAACCTCCTTCTTGACGGCATCAAAGACAGTAGTGGTGGTAGAGGCGCTGGCAGCCTTGTTGGAGTGCGCCCTGCTCAACTGAGACCTCCTGGACGAGTGCTGCTTCAGTGGCGATAGGCCTTCGAGCGAGTGGAGGTCGTCTTGCGTCGAGAAGGAGTGCATGCAGACGGAGGAAGAGGCGGAGGCGGTGGTTGGTGTGGCTGCGAAGGTGCTCGATGCAGATGCGAAGTGGGGTGAGAAGGAAGAGAGTGGCGTTGAAAAAGTTCCCGATGAGAAGTGACTTTTTTTGTTGCCTTCTTCGAGCCTTCTCCGGTCACCTACATCTTCCTCTTCCTCCTCCTCCTCCTCCTCGTCGAGTATGTGGTCGGTGGAGAGGAGGTCTTCGGTGGAGGAGAGGTCCTTGCTGGGAACACTGCCCCAACTCTCGCCAGAATCGCGCCTTGCCTGCGGGTGGTCGTATTAACCATAGAATGCCATACAATTCGAACAACATCATTTTAAAATAAATGGTATTTTTTCAGGTCATTATTTCATACATAATTTGTTTAAATTTGTTTATTTTAAAACTCATATAGTGGCCAAAAAACACTCGCTGAAATAAAAACTATATTTTCGGACTTTTGAATAATATTTCTTTTAAAATGTCCGAAATTTTCGGTTATTTAAGGGATGTAAACCAGGCTATTTGTTAATGCCTTGTTTACTTACCTAAGTAAAAACTCAATTGGTTTATTTACAAGAAAAACTGAAAATACGCTAAGCTATGGATAAATGCCAGGGGTTATTCTAGAGTTTAACCGGAACGAAACTATTGAATCTTCAGCCATTTTATGAAATGCTGTCCGGTCAGTACGCGTGAATAGGGCTAATTAGCGTTTTGACTTAAACATAATATGTTGTATTTATATTATAAATATATCAGTTGTAGTTAATTATTTATACAATGTAGTTTAGCATGACATCGTCATTAAATTCATCGTCATCGTCATTAATATCATCATCATATCATTATAATCATCATCATTGTCGTCATCGTCATTATCTTCACCGTCATGTAGGAAAATTACTGTTATTATTGATGCTTTAAATCATGTAAATATTAATTTGCTGAGAGCATGTAGGATATATTATATCTAATCTTATTTTCTTTGAATTTTATAAAAAATCAGAGATGTTATCACTTTTACAAATCTTTTAATGTAATACTGATAGCTAATTATCTCTATTTCATAGTTGATAAACCGTGGCTATTGGGTTTTAATTAACTAATACATAACGATTGAAAGGATTAAAGGTGTGGAGCTAATGAAAGTATACTTTGGAATGTAAAGGTTAGAAATGAGGTCAATTCAGCTACTTTGCTCCTAAAACTTCAGTTAAACATTTCATCAGCATTTCGTCTATAGCTCCACCCTTCTCAGTTTCAACCTAAGATCAACCTCCCACAATAAACAAATAATTTAAATTTTCATAGAACTCACTCACTCACTCAATCACTCACTCACTCACTCACCCACTCACTCACTCACTCACTCACTCACTCACTCACTCACCCACTCACTCACTCACTCACTCACTCACTCAATCACTCACTCACTCACCCACTCACTCACTCACTCACTCACTCACTCACTCACTCACCCACTCACTCACTCACTCACTCACTCAATCACTCACTCACTCACTCACTCACTCACTCCATCACTCACTCACTCACTCACTCACTCACTCCATCACTCACTCACTCACTCACTCACTCACTCACCCACCCACTCACTCACTCACTCACTCACTCACTCACTCAATCACTCACTCACTCACTCCATCACTCACTCACTCACTCACTCACTCACTCCATCACTCAATCACTCCATCACTTACTCACTCCATCACTCACTCACTCACTCACTCACTCACTCACTCACTCACTCACTCCATCACTCACTCACTTATCCCTCTCTTAGTCACTTATCCCTCCCTCACTCACTCACTCACTCAATCACTCACTCACTCACTCACTCACTCACTCACTCACTCACTCACCCACTCACTCACTCACTCACTCACTCACTCCATCACTCACTCACTCACTCACTCACTCCATCACTCAATCACTCCATCACTTACTCACTCCATCACTCACTCACTCACTCCATCACTCACTCACTTATCCCTCTCTTAGTCACTTATCCCTCCCTCACTCACTCACCCTCTCTATCTGCACTTGGTCGCACAGGGAGACCAGGCAAGAACCCTTGGTGGCCGAGGTGATGTCGAGGACGGGTGAGGAGCACTCTGGCATTCGTGGCGTGAGCGAGCCACTACCCTCCTCCTCCGCCATCAAGCAGTGTGTCTTATCCGTCAAAGGTGGGTCCTGTCGTGGTGTGATATGGTGTGGTGTGGTGTGGTGTGGTGTAGTGTAGTGTGGTGTGGTTTAATGTTGTGATATGAAGTGGTGTGGTTTAATGTTGTGATATGAAGTGGTGTGGTTTAATGTTGTGATGTGAAGTGGTGTAAGGGTGTGTTGTAGTGATTGTGTGATGGTGTGTAGTTTAGTGTAATGTGGCGTGATGGTGCGCTTTGGTACTTGTTTGGAGTGATGTGGTGAAGTGTGGCAGATGGTTGCGAAGTAAAAAAAGAATGCAAAAATGCGAAACAACCACAACTAAAGTGGAGTCAAAAGAAATCACTGAAACACCCTTCTTCACAGCTCACCAACCTCAGGGTTGTATAGAGGTATGTCAGCCGACTTTGCCTTCTTCTTTCGCGGAGTGATGGTTGCCAGGGGAAGTTGTTGGCGTGGCAACGAAGATGACTTGGTGCTCTGAACGATGTCCGGTTCCAGGATCACTACACTGCACTTGGTCTTGGAGGAGTCTGCGTGGTGGATGCTGGTGGTGATAATGGGAATGAAGATGTTTTGTTTGAGAGATAAAGATTCTGATTAAAAAAGATTATATAATCATGTAATACTGAATGATGAACAATTGACATTGTGACCAGTGTAAGAACATGCAGTCAACCAACCTGCCTTGACAGGTGTGTCGTATGTAGTGATGATAGAGTCATTACTGTCAAATGACAATTCCCTGAATATGTTTGCTTCACCCTGAGTTTATAAATAGCAGTAGATTTTTAATATTTATACATTTTTAGTAAAATTGGCAATTATACAATTTTTAAGATACTAATAAGTGATGATTATTGTTTCTTATCATCGAGATCTTACACTGAAAGGGCTTGAAAAAGATTCCATATTCCTGACAGGTGAATAATAAAAACCAATTTTTTTCATTTTTAGACTTCAAAAACTATAAAATAAAAATGAGTAATATTGTTGTTTTTTATTTAATTAAAAGATGAAAAGTGTGACATAAAGCTTCTTACTTAGTTTCTGTGGAATTCTGCCCATCAGATGAGTTCAAAGAAGACTTGCTTTGCATCGGAGTAACGTCGAAAGCGTCATAAAAATCTTCATTTTCAGACGTGTAACTCATCTTCGGAGACTGATTCTCACGAATGCTTACTTACAAATACAAACGTTTAGATTCATAGAGAAATTTAAGCTAAATTTTGAAAGAAAATTTCTTATCAGATATATTTCTTTTAAAAAACTTTAACTTTTGAATATTCTTTTTGTAGCCTATTTGTATAATTAAGATCAAATCACGATCACATAAAAAGAGTGAACGATGTATGGAAGGATCATACTAATTTAAAGATTCATACAAATAAAGAGTATAAAAATAGATTCAGAAAAATCAAAGTGAAACTAAATTAATAGAAATTGATGTGATTATGTAACTTTTTAATGTTTATATATATTTTACAGTTCTTTTTAAATAATTAGATAATTCCTTGTTTCAAAATAAAAGTTTATGAATAAAAATGAGTCGATTTTGATTATTGTAATACTTAATTATAGTTTAGTAAGGAATAACAAAATTAATGTTTTGATATATAAACTTATTTGAAGATTGATAGCATTGGTTTTTATTACTTATCATTAGTCTTTATTCATTATATTACTATTGATGTATTTAATAATAATTAAATTTTAATACATTGTATTATATGTTTTTTATAAAAGTGTAAAAAACAAAATTGTACTACGAAGTATAAAAAAGTAGATTAGATCTAAAAAAAAGTGAAAAAATTGTAAGTTTAATTTTACATTTATTCCTTAATTTTAACTAACTTTTGTGTTTTTTTTATCGAGTTTTAGAAATATTAAAATTAAATTCATTCAATTCATATTTCAAATTATCATCGTTACTATAGAAACTAGAAAATACCTATGATAATTGTAAAATATCGAATAAAAACATATATGTCATATATTACTAATATTATATGATAATCAGGTTTCAATGGGAAAAGAAATTACTTTGGAACTTATAGTGAATCGTAATTGTATATACTATGAAGGAGCCAAAATGTTTGTAAAAACATTTTTTACAAAATCTTCTAAAAATTAGAATTATTGTAGTACAATGTCTACATTCTATATATAATTATTTCAAAAATACAGAGAAGATCTACTGAACGAAACTACGCACATTAGACTAGACAGAGAGAGTCTTGAGTCGTTAAATGGCTTGAATTTTGTAGGTTTTCATGTTACGCATCTCTACCTACAACACGTTAGCATAAAAAATTATTGATTAATATTGAAACTTTGAATTTTAATATTTTCTCATTAAAATGAAGCCAAATAATTCGATTATAGACCTCCTAACTATCTTTTCACAATTATTATTTTTTAAGAAC
Organism: Piscicola geometra; assembly: GCA_943735955.1. NCBI lineage: Eukaryota > Metazoa > Annelida > Clitellata > Hirudinida > Piscicolidae > Piscicola > Piscicola geometra. Next base: position 4,939,927 of record OX030958.1, on the reverse strand, counting down.
TTTATAGAAGACTTTGATCCCCTAGTAGAAAGTGGTTTGCTGAATCTTAAATTTATATGTCTGGCTAACAACAAAATCAAACTAATTCCGTCTCTCAAAGTTTTCAAAAGTCTCTTATTTCTCGATCTCTCAAACAACAACATCGTTGAAATTAACGGTAATAAATATTTTTTTAAAAATAAAATTTAAAGTTATTCTTGAAAGCCATTTTGAAACTTCGACACCAGTTAATCTTCTGATCTTACTCACCCAGACGTCTTCCCTCCATCCTTAATATTCCTCAAAATCTCAGGCAATCCGTTTTGTACTGATCCTTCAAAAATGAAGTTTGAAGTCTTTCATGTCTTCTTCATAAAAAATAAGCTTTTGAAAACGTGTAGTACAATTAATTCTTTGACTGCTCCATGTAGCCTATTCCTTTCCAGTTTGCTCAAAAAAGAACTTCCGAATTTGATACAACTGGACGGAGAAAATGTAAGTGATGATGAGGAAGAAAACACCGAAGAAAATAAAGAAGAGCAGTTGGAAGAAGTTGGAAAAGGTATTTTATCTGAAAATTAAATATTTATAAATTTTCACCACGTAACAAAGTTTCTCCAAAGAAATCTGAAGGCGCCAAAGGAAGATTATTTCAGCAATATAATTTTTACCACAGAAAATATCGAGCAAGTTAGTGGGGAAGTGACAATGCGGGAGATGGCAGACGACATGGCAGAGAGGAGTGTGGACAGGTCTGAACAGTCTCAAGAGAAACACATCGTCAAGATGAATTCGCTACAAGCCTACCAACTGCAATGCGCTTCTCTTGTGAGCCAAAAAGATGTCTCAATTTGCAAGAAAGAGGATTGAAGAAATATGTTTTACAAATTATTATTCAAAATAAACAGATTTTTATTTTTTGAGAAAAAAAACAAAACGCTGAATACTGGAGACTATTTTTACAAATGAAAAATTTTCATCGGAGTTTATTGATAATGTCCTACAAAGCTGAAGACAGAAACACGCCTGCAACTATTTCAACAAACCATTAACATTAAAAATATAATTCAGAATAGTATGGCATCACTTGAAAATACTCTATCTCTGAAATAGATTTTCAGAATTTTTTTGCATGCCTAAAAATCATTTTTAAATATAATTTGAATCCTCTAATTAGCGTTTTATAAACTGTATCTTACTGTGTGAGGTTATACTGGAAATATTGTTTAAAATACTTATATAGAAACTCAATACGACTGTTCTTTTCGGCGTGCATTAATGCCAATGGCACACAAGATGGCGTTGAAAGGCAAGAGACGCGTGAAAGTGTGCAGAAAGCAGCCTCTACGACTGTGCTCTGCTCCTAAGCAACCGAAATGCTCTTTTGAGTTGCATTATAATTATATTTCCATTATATTATCAAGAAGACAGTTAGAAAATGTATAGTGGAAACTTCTTATATAATCAAACAATTTTTTTAAATATTACATTTTAAATATTAATCATGGAACTATGGCGCTTTATACATGGGATTTAGGGTAGTACAAGGGGTGAGTTAGTGACAAAGGTTTGATAGAAAATGCATGTAAGTTGTAGGATACACACACTAAATACTACAACAGTAAAGAAAGTGATACTAAAACTTTAAGAACAAGTCATTCAAACACAGATAGAGAAGATAAAGTTATTTAAGTTAATAACAGAATTTTGCGAAATATCCTCCCGTTTATGAAATATTATTTCTATGTTTTAGTATTGTTCGGTGTATAAGACGCGAGTTCTTTCCAGAAAAAAAGATTACTGCGTCACATGTTTCAGAAAATACCCTAGTTTAGTCAAATCAGCGTTTTTAAGAATCTGAGATGAATTTTGAAATAAGGAACTTTAACAAATTGCCATAATCAAAGAATGAATAAACGTGAATGAAGATGCTCAAATTATATCAAAAATATACATTTATTTATTTCACAAATTTAGCAAACACAATATCAACATGCAAAAAAATAATAATTAAAAAATTGAAAATAAACAAAAATTAACGAAATAGTCTACAAAGAAAGAAAGAAAAATCAAAGATTACTTCTACAATTAAAACTAGGACACATTAGACTGGTACTAGGTGATAGAGCAAGAGTGGTGATAGTTGAGAGACGAAGGGGAGTCGGATGGTCTGATGATTTTATGCTTGCGCGTTTTGGTGCTGTGGATGGTGGATGAGCTGGTGCGAGGGGGTGGCTTATTGGAGACTTGGTACGCCTTCACTTGGCATCGGAGCGGTGTGGGAAGGGGAAGTTTGTCGATGTTGAAGATGCTCGTCCGATCGACCACCACCCGCATGCAACACTCTTGCAGGCTTAAAACTGCGTTTGGAAAAGACGAAAATGATGAAAAGTCCATAAAATAATTATTTTATATTAATTCCTAAGATTCTCATACAAAACTTAGATTACCAGCACACTTAACTTCACGCCTAAAACCAGCAATACAAAAACCACCAATCAAAACACCCTCGCCACTCCCTCACGACAAACCTTCCTTGACGCCCCATGATCCTCTGATTCCATTCCTGCGCAGGGCGACCCTTGACAGTTCAATGAGGGACTCGGTCACATTGAAGTCGCACAGGGGACTCACTTCGTAGAAGGTCATGTCATTCCTCAGGGCATATTCTTCTGCCGCTAGTTCACTCACTTCCCGCTTGAATGCCAGATGACATCGATTGCCGACCAGAATCTTCGGAACTCCCGGAGCGAGCTGATGGGGTAAGGATAATGGAATGAAAATGTGAACATTATAATGGATTTGAAAACTATTTATACATGAAATTTGCGTAAAATATACTTTTCACATTATACGATCATATCTATTTAGGATTTTTCTATAAAAACATGTACGGTAAAATACCACTTATAAGACGAAACGAAACGAAACGATCTTTTATACCTCTCAATTTTACTTTCAAAAACTTTCCAACGATGCAAATTTATAGATTTTACAAGATAAAAATTATGGAAATTTACAGTCATACTTTCTAGTTTTCTTTTATTGAGATCTATTTTACTTTATTTTTGGTATTAATTAACAAGGACACCTTATTTATGGTGTTTCAGAGTATGAATTATATGGAAAAAAAAGGTTATGCAAAAGCCCTAAAAGTTCTATTTTCAGGAAAGCCCCCCTGAATTACCACCTCATCGATTTCCTTGATCCAGCGGTCAATTCCATCAAACGACCACCTGTTTGTGATGTCATACACCAGCAGAATACCCTGTGGAGATGCTCAAGGCTATAGTAATTATAAATATATAATAATGATATAAACAATTTCACTAAATAAAGTTGAGAATGTTGGAAAGTTTTGAGAATCATGAATGATTTACATGTGCTCCTCTGGAGTAAGATCTGAAGATGGTACAGAACCTGCCCTGACCTGATGCATCCCTAGAAAAGATTATGTGGAATATATAGTTCAATTTTATGCTTAAAAAATAGTAAAAATGAAATACCATAGCTGCAGTTTCACTCTTTTGCCATCGAGGGTGATTGTTGTTGTTTTGTACAAGATACCAACTGAAATGATAGCTTGCAATTACATATATTTCCTAAGAACTAATAATTTTATATAAATCAACAGAAATTCAATATATTTTATGAGAACGAAGAAGTTTATAAAAATGTCATATGTAGATTATTTTCAATACACTAACTAGAGGAATATGCATAAGGAAATTCATTTGTGCCATTCGCAAGCCCGTTCAGAATCTCTTCTTTTCCAACGTCACTGTCTCCAACCAGCAGAAATTTGAGCAGAAAATCATATGGTTTCATAGCAAGTGTGTTGAGGGATGGCGTTGGACTCTCTGTGGAGGTAGGCCTAGGTGAAAGAGTCGCCATTCAAAGTTTTAAAGTGGAGTTACTATACACAACTGCATTCTTCCAACAAATCTAATCTAATTATATAATATCAGGCTCTTTCGTCTTTTCTTCTAGTATCTAGATGGTGTGTTTTATTAAAAATCTTTTATAGATTCAGAAGGGGTTGAAATGTCTGAATATTATTCCATGAAAATGCCCCTAACTGGAAGAGTAGACTAGCAAATAATCAGATTAATTTATACACAAATTGGCTTTAATAATTTTGAGTTTGCAGAGAAAGAAACATTTATCGGAGCTTTAATCTAATAAATAGAAGCATTAAAAGTGAACAAGGTTAAGATAATTTATTAATAGCGCCAAATAAAATAGAAACCCCACTTAGTTTTTTACAACTATAAAATTTAACTGCTAATTTGAAAATTCAAATACTAATATCATCATCATCATCAAATAATAATATTGACAGTACGAAAGGCTTTTCCTTTTTGCAAAAAGCACTGAATGGAAGAGATGATGGAACTAAGAAAGGGCAGCCAAGAATAATGTGGTCATCGGCACCATTCTCAAGATAAGAATGAACCCAAGACGGATGTTGTTTATTGTCTAATCATGTGAGAGCCTGCGTCGACCTGCCAGAGAACAACCTCAAACAAATGAACTATTAAATAAAAAAGACATTAGTGCTTCACTTTATTTAGATTCATAAAACACATAAAAATCTCCCTCTCAACTCATTTCCAAATCATTCAATAATAATAATAATTCATGCAAGTTTTCCTTCAGGACTCTCCTTCCACAGATGTTCATTTTCCTTGAAGTAGTTCTTGTACCATTCAATGTGCTCCTGCTTCTCCCTGACGCTCAAGTAGGCGTTCTTAGACAAGCCGATCAGCACCAGCTCCATGAACTGCCTCAGAGGACCTTTGCTCGGAAAGTCGGAGAGGTTTTTTTCGAGGTAGATGTGTTCGTGGAAAGAAACCTGGCTCTCTTCACCCATGCCTTTGAAATTGGGATAAGTTATGAGTGAGTTTTGATTAATGAATAATTAATTAAGAAAAAATAAAGTATTCCAAAGTAAAAAATGAATAAATGCCAAGAAAAAAGTAAGTAGAATCTGAAATATAAATTGTATGCTTCTAAATGAGCAATGATCACCTGAACTCAGATGCATGCAATTAATTTCACATTCAAATACACACAAATAATCTTACACACACACACACACATACATACAAAACCATTTCACCTTGTTCATTGTTGATAGGAAAGTTCCAGACTTTGCCCTGTTTGGTCCACAAGATCATCTCCTCAAAGGCATTCCTCGGAGCCACTTCAATGGAGGCCAACCTGTCCACCTCTTCCAGTCTTGCAAACAATCCACTTTCCTCTTCAGCATCTGGCACTTAATAAAATTGAAAATATGTAGAAATGTAAATTTGAAGTTGAGATTAGAATAAAAATTAAGTAAATACTTTTGCTGATGTCTTTGAATATTCCAAGCCTTCTCTTTGCTAGCCTTGATAACCTTAAAAACATCATAGATCCAAACTTTAGTTATTCAGTTTATAATATAACTTTATATATAAAAAATTGAAAAAATCAAAATTTATAGATAAAAAACTTATGAGCATGAAAAATATTAAATAATTTGTTTTTATCTTTTTGCTTCTCTTTGTATTTCTAAAATAATTACCATTCAGATGATTTCAGTTGAACAGGATTTTCCTTCTTCATTAAAGTCCTTGAGTCTTCATAAGCCTCAAATTTGAGCCCAGAGAATAATGATCTGAATTTTGTTACAATATTTAAAATAGGTTTGAATAATTATTAATGTAAAAAACTATTTTTTCAAACAAATACTTTGTAAGGTCTCCACTTTGAGATTTGGGTATTTTACTTTCTAGTTTTTTCAGTAAATTTGATAACCCATCATCTTTTGATGTTTTTTTCGAATACTTGCAAAAACTTATTTTTGCAAAATTTAAAGCATTTTTCGAAAACATACTTTAATGGTAAAAGTTTTATCCAAAACCTTCTTAATTTTAAAAGTTATCTAAGAGTTTTAATTTCTTTAAATTATTATTTATATAAAAATGTTAAATTCTTTGATTACTTACAATATTTTCAAAATAAAAAGAATATTTTTACTCTTTATATTATTTTTACTTGTTATCATGGAAACCTGTTAGATTGGATTTAAAGCCCACAGTGAAATTGATTAAGACTCAAATGTTTGAAATATCAGACAAAATAGATTATTTCATTTCGGAAGAACAAGCACTAAAGTAAGAAGAAAAACATTTTTTCAAATTTTTGGTTTAAAAATCTAGTAAAGTTTTTATTTTCAGTTTTTTATTTCTAAATTATGAGTATTGTCGTTTGTCAAATTCTCTAAAAGTAAGATCTAGTGACTAGATTCTAGTCTAATGTTGAAAAGTAGTGTACATCGTTTGATTTCAGAAGTTTGAACAAATCTCTCGATGTTAAAAACTACAAAATCTGTGAATCTACAAAAAACTCACTTGTATTTGAGTTGAATTATTTGATTTTAAAAATAGTTTAAATAATTACTGATTAAATAACTTTATATTGATATGTGAAAATAATATAATTAATTTACGTTTTATGATAAAAATCCTTACATCTAAAAAATTAAATTTTTCTAGAGTGAGAAACTTTTGCATGATCCTTCCATATTGGACAAATATGCTGATTTTTACAAAAAAAAGTAATGTGTATATAAATATTAAAATTAATTACTGAATTTTATTTCCTTATAATAATTTGGTTTAATTTCTACTCAATAAGGCAAAGGCTTAGAACGAAAGAAGATGAAGATATTATAGACATAGGATGCTGTAGCGATGGTGCTGATAATGATGATGGTGGTGGTGTGAGAAAGGAGAACGGAGGAGACAGTGATGGGGAAAATGCCTACGCGATTTTAGTGAAGTCAACCTGCTACATGAACAATGGTGATATTCTAGTAAATATAAAAAACAAATCAAAATAAATATAAAAATATCATCGGAAACATTTATTATTATTTTCAAATATATATACTAATAATAATTTAATTAAAAACTTTAGTTGACATTTTTAGAAAATCAGATGCAGTTTTTGAAGTCTCAGTTGATGTTGCTGCAAAAGGAACTGAAAAAGAAGTCTTTGGAATGTTCTATCAAGGTGATGATGCTGGTGACGGATGATGTGCTGATGATGATGACGATTATGATGAAGATAATGCTATTATAGCCGATCTTCATAGAAAAGACATTCTTCTATATTTTTGTATTTTTAACCTGTCTTTTTTCAAGATTTAGATTATAATCTAACAATTTTTATTCGTTAAAGTAACTCATAAGATAATTATCATAATCATATCATTGATTATGAAAGGACTCGCAGCTGAAAAGCTCGCAAAACATCATAAAAGAGCTGAAGAATGAGAGAAGCAATTTGTTAAAATCTAAGACACTGCTCGAGCACCAAATGGAAGCTTGCAAAAGGTCGACAGAAGAGTCGAATGAGGAAAAAAGCCAACTAGAAAGGAAGCATCATGTTCTTAAAAAGGTTTTTGAATTCTACTTGAAAAATATGAGTTTATAGTTCGTTTTAAAAATATATTTGTAAACACACTTAAACACATCTAAACACACACACACACACATACACACACACACACACACACACACACACACACACACACACACAAACACACTGTCATATATATTGTGACTCAGAAGATGGAAGAGATGCAGACGAGACAAAGATGTCGAGCAGGAGAGGAGGAGAAGTGGAGGAAGAGGGTGGGTGAGGCAGACAAACTGAAGGTCACCCTTACCACACTCAAGCATCAACTCAAGGTGATCCACTCAAATAATGAAATAATTATCGAGTAATAATGAATAATTCATCTTAATGGCATGCGTCTGTCAGGCTGTGAATAATAGAGAAAAAAAATAATAATAGTCATCATAATCATAATCATTATCTGTTGCATTTAAAATGGCTAGAGCTGCATTCAATTTGAAGGAGATGGAAATGATGAAGACACAGCAGCTGGAAAGCGTGCAGGCGGAAAAAAAGGAGCTGCAAAAACAACTACAACAACTCTCCAAGCAATCAAACATTCAAGCTAAGCTACTGGAAGTCTACAAGAAGCATCTGGTGGGTGTGTCTTTATTGATCCTCAATTTTTTTCTCGAATTTTTACAAATGATATACCCTTCATAGGCTCACATGGAAATGTTGAAGGACTTGTCTTTTGTGGAGCAAGAGCTTAATCAGTTGGTTGATGGGAAGAAGAGTTGAAGAGAGATCGATTTGTCCATTTGCGAATATTTGGTTACTAGCTGACATTTCGGCAGCAGTTTCAAATTGTAAATAACGTTTTTTCATATTTAAAAAAATGATTTATTTTTACGTGTTGTTAAACGAATAATAAACACGATGAGATGCTTTTAAATATAAGGTATGCATTAAAACGTTGCACTAGGTAAGCTTCTAAGGAGCTTAGCTCCTTACTTAATAAATGCTTTATTTAGGTGAATTTAGACTTGAATATTTATATGAAACAAATAATTAGAAACATCTTTTTAATGTATTATTCCTAATTTTTAAAAACAACTAAGTTTCCATCATTGGAAACGTCACAGAAAGATGGCACAAACGCGTCAACCAGATGCCAAAATAGAAGTCTCCCTTTCACCGTCTCATTTGCCTCTTCTTTGAAGAAGCAAGACATCTCTAGAATCAGTAAAGGCTCGTCTTGGAGGATAAGCTGAAAAAGCAAGAGAATTCAAGGAATTTGAGAAAAGAGCGCTATAGAAATTTATTTGATTGATTAATTGAACAAGTTTTGGTGAATTGTTCGCAGTCTGGAAGAGGTATAACAATGCTCTGATGAGCTAGTGAGATGAGCTTAGGATTTACTCAAGACTCAATCGTAAATCTTTTTGTTTTTTAATTTTTAGTTTTTTTCAGTTAAAACTATGTTAGTATCAAACATAGATACCAACTTTTGGTTTTTAATATACAGTTTTTATCATTAAACATTATTTTTAATCCTTACTGAATAAATAAAAAGGAAAATTTGTTTTTAAAATATTGTTAAAAGAGGTTTAATACAAGAAGTTTTTTTGTGTATAGTTTGAATAATATTTTAAAAGCTATGGCGTTTAAAATGGAAAAAAAACTCAGCTGCTTGAAAAATAAGTCAAACATATACAAAAGAATGTCTAAGAGGCCATCCATAAAAGACGTGCACACAAAAGGGGGGAGGGGGTTTAAGACAAAGTGAAAATCCACATTGGTGTATTTTGAGTGCAGTAGTATTGCATAAATTACCTGCAAAATACTTATAGTTTAATGAAAAAATAGTTGGGATGCAAACCCAAACAATCTTTCACAAACAGGTTATATTCAGAAACAATAGAATCAATAATATTTAATACGCTTGAATATTATTTTTTAAATTTTGTTAAAGTTTGATTTTTCAAATAAAATAAAATCTCAAATAAAAATTCTTAAAAATAAGAGTTTTTTGTTGATTGAACGATGGTGGATAATTTGTTTATTACATTTGTATTTCATCGATTTACTAAAATGGTTTTCAACAGTTATTATTTCATTAAGAATTTTTCCTGAAAATAATTGGAGTTTCTAAATAAAAATTTTTAAACACATACTCTTTATATTGCTGTAATTTCCTAAAAAATATTCATTGATTTAATTGCGGTAAATTATATGTTTTAGACTTCCACAACTAGGGGGGGGGGGCTAAGTCAAAAGTGGACAAGGGGGGAGGGAGGTAAAAGAAAAGCAAAAAATTTGTGGACGTCTTTTATGGATGGCTTCTAAATGTTAAATTGTTAAGTGGGTTGTTTTCAATGTAATCAGTCAGAACTGTTGTCTTCAGATTCGTTTGAACTTTTGTAATCTTCATCAAATTCTTATCTCCTTCATCTAATTCTTTTATTCCTTTATCAATGTCTTCTTTATCTTCTTTGTTTCTTACCTTTTCAACCTCCTTTATATCTTTTTCTTCAGTGCTTTCTTTACTGCGAGTAGAAGGGAGGAATAATCAAGTTAAAGTTTAAGGTTCACAATATCAATATGTGATAAATGTCAAACCTTTCTTCAACTGGCTGTAGTTTAACTTTGCATTTTCGACAAAGAGAATCTTTCAAACCACATTGAGAACAGATGATGTGGTAAGAGTTAGTTACTTTTTTCTCCAAACAATTCACACTGAAAGATAACAAATTAACAAAATAATTTTATTTGAAAAACTTAAGTTTTTAATTATATCCTTAAATAGCTCAATTAAATTTTATAGTCACGTGTTACCATTTTTTTGCTTGTGAAAGCAGTTTGTATTTTTTGTAGTCAATCTTCCACTGGATGATTTCTGTACACCTGGCACAGCAATCAGATATCACAGTCTCGTTTATCTTTTTCGTAGTGAGGCTTTTGTCGTGAAGATTATTTTTAAACTTTGAAGAATTCTTGTACTTTTGTGGACGGTTCCTAGTCGCATTACCCCTTTGAGAACTCATGTTTAAAGGGTTTGGAACGAAAATACAAGTTTGGTTAAAAATAAACTTAAGCATTAAATAGTTTCATATCCAACGAGAAACACGAAAAATAAAATTTATAAAATAAACGTGCAAGCTTTTTATTAGATTAATTATTCAAAACTAAAAAAGTAAACTTTTGAAAATAATGTGAATTGTGCAATTTTAGATTTGTCTTTTTTGAGAATAAAAAAGTAAACAAAACCTTTAAAAATCATATAAAATAATTGTATTCATCTTTTAACTTTGTCTTAATTAATTTTTTTATAAACTCCATAAAATATAAATTTATATTTTTCTTAGTTTATTTAATTGAAACAATTTAGTAACAATTATTAGTTTAAAATTTAAACTTCAAATTGAGAAATATCAAGTTGTACTTTTCCAACCTCAAGGCTGCAGTGTATTCCACCTCATGATGGTTGTTGGCAAAAATGTTAAGCTGGAGGACTTGTTTGACTATTCAAGGTTCCTGTCAATTACTCAAAATAATTATTCTATGAAAATATTTTTCAATATTTATTCTAAATTTTGAATATCTATGATCATTATGTTAACTCATAATATGATCTTACAGAGTTTTCTCGACAATGGGATTTTTTTCTTTGCTGTTGTATGCACCATTTGGGCTTATGCTGCTCATCGTCAGGTCTTAATATTTTCATTTTAAATCATTTTCATGGTAAAACTGCTCTGTAGTACCTTAATTTATTCACGACTCCTCCTACTATTTTTTGTTGACATCTGAAATAACCTAGTTAAAAAGTAAAATTATTAAACGAATTTTAAATACTGAATTTTTACAAAGAATTCATGTAAATTGATTTTAAAAATAATAATAACCGCATTTTGTCTGTTATAATTATTTTAATAACACTTTGACAGGTTTTGAAAATATACTTTTCGAAAGTGTTTAGATAAAATATATAAATAAATACATAATTAATTTATTTTTTGTTTTAATAAATTCTAATATAAATACAATTCACATATTTAGTTTTTATTAATACTAAAATAAATTAAGCTTACAAAATAAAACTGGGTCATTTCAAAGTGGGAGGAGTCTAATAGTTGTGAATAAATTAAGGTACTACAGAGCAGTTTTACCCATTTTCATTTTACATTCATATTTTTAATTTATATTTTTGAGTAATTTATTTGCTCGAAACCAGAGTCTTCATTGGCTTTCATGTCTTCCTCATCACACTTGTCTTGCCTAAGCATTCTTATCTCAGAAGGTTAACTTTGATTAATTATTTTTTTCTTTTAATACGTTTCTTTAGCATAATATATTTTTTTCTTTTTCTTTATCTAGTTTATTCAAATTGCATTTAGTTCAGTGCCAACTATTTACTAATCCCTTGCATTAAATCACACACACACATACACACACACACACACACACACACACACACCCATACACACACACAAGCACAAACAAACACACACACACACACATACACACAGCCTCATACTGAGGCCTTTTTCAGCTATCCTGGGCGTGGTGTACACGCAAGAAGGTCTCCAGAACATCCAGCCAGCCTGCAAGGTGCTTCTCACAAATTATTTTCCATTTCTTGCAATCTTGACACTGCTTCCATTCAATTAAAAAAAATTAATGTATTGTGTTCATAATCTCCATCATCATCATCTCCATTATGATCATCATCATCACCATCATAAAGATCTCCATCATCATGATCTCCACCATCATCATCTCCATCATCATCATCTCCATCATCATCATCTCCATCATCATCATCTCCATCATCATCATCTCCATCATCATCATCTCCATCATCATCATCTCCATCATCATCATCTCCATCATCATCCTCATCATCATCACCATCATACTCCCCCCATCCCCGTCATCATCATGCCCATCCTCTCCAACATCATCTTCATCATCGACACGCATCCCTGCCAAGGTATTGGTGGCGAACTACACGACAGCTCTGGACCCTGCAGTCTTCCACCTCGCCGTGCCTCATCACTTGGTATGCATCACAGTTCTCCCTATACATGCAATACAATATTGTACCTTATAGATTATAATTTTATTAATTTCTATTGGTAAAACGTTTTATTTTATCTTACTTCACTGTAATATGAGTTATAGTTCATCAAAGTAAGATAAAATGAAATTATTACAAAAAAATATACAATATTACCATCCTTCACTAAACAACACTCCTAGAAAAAACTCTCAAACACCCCCACTACCACGACAACCACCACGACAACCACCATGACAACCACCATGACAACCACCACGACAACTACCACGACAACTACCACGACAACCACCACGACAACTACCACGACAACCACCACGACAACTACCACGACAACCACCACGACAACCACCACGACAACTACCACGACAACTACCACGACAACCACCACGACAACCACCGCGACAACCACCACGACAACTACCACGACAACTACATCGTCAACCACCACGACAACAGGTGTCAGTGTGGGACTATTCAGGCTTGATGGGGTGGATGCTGGGCTGTGTGGACCTGGGAGCGAAGGATGGCAGGGAGACGCTAGTGCAGAACGCCAAGAAGCACTGTCAATGTATTGCTGTCATCTCATTTGAAACTTGAAACCTTTTTTTATTAATTTTGGAAAATGTCGTTTTAATTACACTGTTCAACTTTTTAAGAGTTTATCTTGCAGTATCACAATTTTATTCTACCACTATTCCTTCACCCTTATTATTCCACCACACCTATTTCACCACCACCACACCACCAAAACCACAATCCCTCCACAACCACCAAAAGCACAATCCCTCCACAACCATTCCACCAAAACCACAGCCACTCTAACATCACTCCACAACCACCATCACAACCACTATCACAAACAACTCCACAAACACAACCACTCCACCACTACAACCACAACCACTCCAACAACCACCACAACCACACCACCACCATCCCAACAACAACTCTACAACTACAACAACCACTCCATCATCACTCCAACAACCACCACAACCACTAAAACCACTTCACCAAAACAACTCCGCAACAACCACAACCATTCCCCCACTCCCACCACAGCCTCCTTCCTTCCCCTTCTGGCCTTCCCGGAGAGAGAGACCACCAATGGCAGGGTTGGACTCCTCCAGTTCAGGTGCTAGCTTTACTAGTTGAATTCCTCATCACAACGGCAGAATCATCATCATTGTCAGAATTTAAAAATGATTTAATATAAGAATGGCATTGAATAAGCAGACAAAATTAACGAATGTAATATCAAAATTAATTTTTAAAAAGGTCAAATTTAAAACAATTGTAATATCTCCGTTCGAATCACAACACAGTTCTTGGCCGTTCTTCCTCGATCAACCAGTCCAGCCTGTAATCAACTTTTTGACTAAATTTATTTTTTCAATAAATCTCTTTTTGTATGCCATTTCTTAAAATACTGTTTAGATTCATTTCACACAAAATAATTTAATTTTTAATATTTCGTGATTCATATTGATGACGTCATATTGACTGATTGACCTACGAGTATTGTTAACCTTCAAGGTCACGATCAAGGTCACGAGACCCTTCTTTGCTGTAGCTCCGGTGAGTGTCCCTTTAGTCACTCTTTAACCCCATCTTCTAACGCACACTCGCTTGATCGAAATTAAATATTAATTGTGTTAATTAATTAATCATCCTAAATTAGTCTTGAAATATTATTGTAAAAATGAATACATCAAAAATGTGACTTTAATATATTTATTATCAATTGCACTTTTAGTCTCTCATCAACAGCTTCCTGCTGACTGACCTCTTTTGGCTGCTTTTCTCACCAATCACCTTCTTCCATTTCAGGTTTACGATCATCTTTATAATCTTCATCAACTTCTTCATCATCATCTTTATCATCATCTTCATCATCATCATCTTCATCATCATCATCATCATCTTCATCATCATCATCATCATCATCATCATCTCCATCACCATCTTCTGGTATATCATCATAGTCATCACAACTACTTTTTTCAACAACCACCATCATCCTATCTAGTCACCATCCTCACCACCACCACCACCGCCACTTTCGACGACAGCTTCTTGCCGGTGCAGGAGACGTCAGGAGACGCAGCGGCTGATACGCAAGCGACTCAAGCTGCAATGGCCTCCCATATGGCGCTGGTGGAGACTGCGTTCACCAGCCAAGACAAGCTAGAACTGATCAAGAGACTCAACTTTGAGAGTGTGTCTGATAATGATTTAATCATGATCATCGTCATTGTCATCATCGGCATCATCATCATCGGCATCTCCATCATCGGCATCACCATCATCATTATCATCATCATGATTGCACAGGCAACATTGCTGACAGGAGGCAGGAGACGAGCCAGGAAAGAATGGGTTTGTGGATCTTCATGAATGAAAAGCATATTTTAATCTCTCTTCACATATTCAATAACTTTAATTCACATATTTAATAAATGTTTCATATATTTAATAAATGTTTCATATATTTAATAAATGTTTCATATATTCAATAAATGTTTCATATATTTTATAAATGTTTCATTTATTTAATAAATGTTTCATTTATTTAATAAATGTTTCATTTATTTAATAAATGTTTCATTTATTTAATAAATGTTTCATTTATTTAATAAATGTTTCATTTATTTAATAAATGTTTCATTTATTTAATAAATGTTTCATTTATTTAATAAATGTTTCATTTATTTAATAAATGTTTCATTTATTCAATAAATGTTTCATTTATTTAATAAATGTTTCATTTATTCAATAAATGTTTCATTTATTCAATAAATGTTTCATTTATTTAATAAATGTTTCATTTATTTAATAAATGTTTCATATATTTAAAAAATGTTTCATTTATTCAATAAATGTTTCATTTATTCAATAAATGTTTCATTTATTCAATAAATGTTTCATTTATTTAATAAATGTTTCATTTATTTAATAAATGTTTCATATATTTAATAAATGTTTTATATATTTAATAAATGTTTCATATATTTAATAAATGTTTCATATATTTAATAAATGTTTCATATATTCAATAAATGTTTCATTTATTTGATAAAAGTTTAATATCTTTAACAACTTTTGTCCACATATTTAATAACTTTTTGTAATTTTCAAAACATTATTCAATGACACCATTGCAGGAGCATCCAAGGCCGCTGCTTTATCGGCCGTTTTGAACGCCTCGAAACGCGATGAATGCAGTCAGCGAAATGTTCGTTTCTCCGTTCATTGCCTTTCTTGAGTTTTCTTTTTGAATCACAACTTTGAATGATTTTTAGTAATTTTCTTTTTCAAAAGGTTTTCGAGAAGAACTCCTACTACCGCCACCTATCCTTCCAAGACAAAAAGACCGTCTTTTTAGAAGCGGCACGAAAGAGATATCTTGAAAAGAATTCGTCTTAGATATATCATGTGGCGGTCTCTTGCGCTAGTTTATATAAGTCTTTCGCCTATCGTTGTTTCAATCAATTTGCTTCTTATTTAAGTAGATTCGAGATGATTTGAGTGCTTGCAGGCTCTTTCAATTCAAACAATTCATTTATAAGTTTGGCTTTAATTATAGTAAAAATAGTATAATTTAAAATGTTTAAACAAAATTTATTTTTTGGACTTTTCAAAAAAACAGTATAAGCGTGTTTTTTCCTTTATTAAACTCTGTACACTTACTTAAAATGGTTTCAAATAACTTATTTCAATGTAACAAAAGTAAGTATTCGAGATAATTAAAGCGTGTGAGACGGTAAGGTGTGATGCAGCGGTGCGTGGGCAGGTGGTTAATATGCCTTAATTGCTCTTTAAGTTTATTAATGGCGATCAAGCACTCTAATGTGTGCAAGACTCCTCGCAAGATGCTCCATTTGCGTCAGCTGCGTTCATCTCTTCGCCTTGGCCACAGCAACAAATATACAATACAACGACGAGAAACTCAACTAGACCAAGCAATCCTAATGGATAGTGCAGTGGATATTCAATAATGTTATGCAATGAAGTAATGCAAAGTCAAAAGTCCTTTCATTAAATTTTTAAGCAAAAGTGGGTTTGTCGACAGATTGCTCTAATCAAGGGGGATCAAAGGCGCTGCGAGGAACTGTAATTAGACCTATTAAGACGCCCCAGTGCAGGTTTGTCGAATGGGAACACATACATGGGCTCCTACTGTAGTAGCAGCCGCTCAAGGACAGTTACAAAGACAGCTTTTAGCATTTTTAACTTCCTTTTATGAGAGGAAATGGCTGATTGAATTCTTACAAATGTTTGAGCCTGTAGTAAACGATGCTATAAAAACGAATTTAGCTTTTATGTATAATTTATGTAAGCAAAATATTTGGAATACATCTCTTGTGAAATCAAATAAACCATCAAAACTTCTGGGCTTGCTAGGAGTTGAAGCAAGTGGCATAACTTTGGGTGGTTTAAAATGCAAGCTGCATGATTATTATGCAATAAGCTATACTCCGCTGGCCATTAAAATAAGTGCCATCACTTCGGATGCCTTTGCTAGGAATATTTTTATAACATTTTTGTTTTCAAACTCCTTCATTAAACAATATTCTGCTTAAAAATTTATTTTTCAGTAAATTATCTTTTTTTAGATACATTAAAAATAAACTTCAAAGTTTAGGTATAATATGGGTCTTAAATGATCAAGAAAAACTTATGAATGCAAAATTGATGGCTAGATCGATAAGCTTGTATCTGATTTGTTGCATAATTGCTCTTGCAATTAATTAAAAGGAACAAAAGTCGTAATTGAATCGATAAGTAAAAGTTGTTCGGCATGTGTTTATATAATTAAAATCAATTCAATTTGTTACAATATTTATTTCTATATTTATTTTGAAAATAAAAGATAATAAATATATAAATAAAAGTCAATACAGAATCGAAAAAGAACACACATACACACATCTGCTCAAAAGCACTCACACCCTTCCATCATTTCTTCCCAGCCTTTCACATGTCCCTTTCTCTTCTGCCATTGGTTGCATCTCCTTTCTCGATCACTGATTGGTTGAAATCATTACTACGTCATCGCTGGCACAAGTGGGTGAGTGTATATAAGGAAGAAGAGTGGTCTTGGAGGGATATGAAACATTGGAGCTGTTTGCTTTTCCGATTTTCTAGCAAATAAATTTGTAGCTTTTAGCTTTGGGATTCTTGAGTTGTCTGGACTCACAGTCCATATCTTCGAGCTAGTGTGACTTCGCTAATGTTGGGAAACCGTTTGAGAAAGTTGCAGTGACACCAACGAGCTGGTTTACTGGTATAAAAAATTATACTTTTAAACGGGAATATAAAGTTTTGCTGAAAGATTCAAGGCGGTGAAAGAACGAAATAATCAAAATACTTTTTGAGCGATCAGCTATTGCTTCGTAATGGATTCAAGCAAAGCAAACAGTAGTGAAAGTAAGGACATCATAAAAAAGAACGTCAAAGCAAAAAGCAAAAACACTCTGAGAAACAGCGGCAAAGACCAAAGCACTTCCAAAACTGCTAACAAATCCCCTTCATCTCCCAACAACCACAGAGGCAACATTCCCACCACCACCACTACCACCACCACCACTACCAACACCAATGATGAAACCAACAACACAAACAACCCAGCCTCACCTTCGACCAAACACCCGGTGAACTGCAGGGCTTGCGACAAGCAGATTCACGACTACTACCTCCTGTCAATCGGCGCCGACAGGCACTTCCACGAAGACTGCCTCAGTTGTGTCGAGTGTGGTGGCAATTTGGAAAAAAACAAAACGTGCTTCGTCAAGGAGGGACGGCTGTTTTGTAAGAAGGATTATGAAAGGTTGGAGGGGGGGCTTATGAAGACGCTCGAAAATACATTTTTTAAACATAAAAAATTGTTTGATGAATGTTAGGCATGCTGACAAACAACCAGCAGACTTCAAAAAGTAAAGTGTGGCTTGTGCGGCTGTCGTTTCCATGACGACGAGATGGTGATCAGCACGTGCAAACTCATCTACCACGTCGACTGCTTTCGGTCAGTGACTGTTTTTATAGAGTGAAAGTTTTCTTTTATTTTAAATGCACATTGAATTTTTTTTTGATGTTTGTTGGTTTGCCTGTTTCATCTTGAGCGGGTCGATGGTGCTCAAAGTAAAAGAGTCTTCCAAATAGCTTCTTCTTCAACCACCAACACAGTTGCGTCGTGTGCAGCAGAGTGATTTCCAAGGGTGAGTTGTACAGCACCATCAACGACAAGCTCTACTGCAAGATGGACTATGAAAGTGAAGTCGCCGCCACCGACCACCAGAGCGACACCAGCAGCTACAACAACGACGACAGTGGCGACTTTGAAGCGTTCGACAGCAAGTCTCTGAACGGAGATCAAACAAGTTGGTTTGAAAGTTTAAAATTTATATTATTACATAAATAATTTTTTTATTAATCTTTCATAAATAATTATTATCTTGAATTAAAATGGAAAAAACTTGACTTGATTAACCAGAATATTGTGAATTTGTATTTTAAATTAAAATATTGAAAAATGTGTTTTAAGTAAGTTTTTAATTTTAGGATTTTAATTTTCAATACAATAAAGACTCTATTTCATGAACCCTGCAGACAACGACATCCCTTTGGCGTCTCAGCAAAGAGACTGCAGACAGCATCAGGTGATGATGATGATTATAATGATGATGATGATGACGATGATGACGATGATGATGATGACGATTATGACGATGATGATGATTATGATGATTACGATGATGATGATGACGATGATGATGCTTTTGATGATGACGATGATGATGATGACGATGATGATAATTTTAATGATTACGATGAGATTATTATAATGCCAACTTATATTACAAAAAGTCAAACACACTCACTATTTAATTCTCATCCCTTCAGTTATTGAACAGCAAAGGCTCAGCGAGCACACTGGCGTGTAGCACCAAAACCACCCGCATCAGGACCGTTTTGAACGAAAAACAACTGCACACCTTGAGGTAGCGATGCTATGATAAACTTAAATCAACTTATTTTAGCTATTTCGAACCCAATTCTTCATTCACAAAATGTTAATTAGACTTACTAATTGATTTAGCTATTATTTTTACTATTGATTTATCTTCCGCAAACTCCAAGAACTTGCTACGCGGCGAATCCTCGGCCAGACGCCTTGATGAAGGAGCAGTTGGTCGAGATGACAGGCTTAAACCCTCGCGTGATCAGGGTGTGGTTCCAGAACAAACGATGCAAGGACAAGAAGAGAAGTCTTCTCATCCGGCAGATTCGCCAGCAACAGGAAAAGGTATTTTTAAGATTCTATCCACTTTTTAAAGTTTGTTTTAAATCATCTAGTGAACTTCAACTTTTAGAATCTATTTACGTTTTATCTAAATTCTTGCCTTATTCCTGATCGTGAAAGTATCTTTTTCAATTAAACGCGCTAAGCTTACTTCAAAAAAGTCGAGAGATAAAATAACTGAATCTACGTAGATAAAATATCTCATTTCCGCTTCATTCACTGCCTTAAAATCTTTTTTAGGTTTTAAAGCATTTGAAGATTTTCTTTTTACAGCTAATTTACTTATTTTACTTTTTAAATATTTTTCTAATGCGAAAAAAAAGTAAATTAGCGTTGAATATATTTTATAAATAAGTTAATCTCAGTAATTTTACTTGGTAGCGACCACACTCGCAGGAAGGCGTATCTGACCCGGTGGAGATGTGGCTTACCAATAAGGTAGGTGCGATGCTCTTCCCGTCATTCCTCGCTCATACCCATTACTGTACTTTGTTATCACACAGACACACAAACTGTCACACAAGCGTACACAAAAACTGTCACACAAACATACGCACACAAACATACACAAAACATTTGAAAAACATACACAAAACATTTATAAAACATACACAAAAACATACACAAAAACATACACACAAACATACACACAAACATACACACAAACATACACACAAACATACACACAAACATACACACAAACATACACACAAACATAGACACAAACATACACACAAACATACACACAAACATACACACAAACATACACAAAAACATACACACAAACATACACACAAACATACACACAAACATACACAAAAACATACACAAAAACATACACACAAACATACGCACACAAATATACACAAAACATTAAAAAAAATACACAAAAACATACACAAAAACATTCACAAAAACATACACACAAACATACACACGAACATACACACAAACATACACACAAACATATACACAAACATACACACAAACATACACACAAACATACACACTTACATTAAATCACAAACACACATCTTGTTATGTGTCTGTCGAATGCTAGGGGCGGGTTGAGTTTGTTCGTTCGAGCGTCATTGAGGTTTAAAGAGTCATCCACGACACAAGTCCCAAAACTGCTTCAAAATTAATTAATAATTTAATCCGATTTGATTTAATTTAAATGCAGTTTATTTATCAATAAAAATCTCAATGATCTATTTGAAAACTAGCAGTTTTAAAGATGCAATAGAATATTCATTCGTTCTGTCTGTCTTTGCAGCAGACTGACAAGGAAATATCTTTGCTGTTAAATGAATATTTAAAAATACTTAATTTTCATATTATCAATTCTTCGATCCGTTGCCTTGTTGTCACTTAGTTGCGCCAGAAGAGCGTTGCCATGGAAACAACATGGAGTGTTCTAATGTAGTGCTCACTGTCACCAGCCCACCTCTCAGCCAAGGCCCATCCCTCAATCAGTCAATTTTCATTAATTCATCCATTCATTTATCCAATAATCCATTCATCCAGACATCAAATATTTCATTTCTCCGCTAACAATTTTTATTTTTGTCTTAATATACAACTATATTTATTATTTTATTTGTATGTTTTAAGTGGCTTACCGATCCACTCCAAGCAATACAAGCCCCTCACCCACCCTTCTCTTCAACCGCTCTCACATTCATCCACCTCTATTTGCATATTCTAAGATTCTTTTTATAAATAATATCGATTTTTACCTCTTTAACAATCTTCTCACCCATATTTATTTTTTTCCACTTTTAATTTACACCCATTTCTATTTTATCTTTTTCTTTCATCCATTCTTTCCTTCATCCTTTCCTTTATCCCACTCCATCTTTCTCTTCACTGCAAAGCTGATTACACGTTAGCCGACCACAAGCTTTTGTCTTCCAGATGTCTTGATGCCCTTTTGTGTGCCTCGTTTTGTGTGGTTATGTGTATATCTTATGCGTTTGTATTTATTCTTTTACATTATAGCTGTATTTAACAATTATTTTTTTATTTTGAGCTTTCAGCAAATGTTTCATTCATAACTTAAACTTTTAAAAAAAGTTTTAAATTTTAGTTTATAAAATATTTTATTTAATTTCTATACTCAACTTAGCGTTTCAATTCATCTATTCACTTAGACCGTTTTTATGTATTTACTAATCAAATAGTCTATCCATTAATTAATTAATTCATTCATTCATGAATTTCATCTAACAGACAGTAGAACATCTTTATAGGCGTGTTAACATGATGTCACCAAGCAACGCTCAATAAATGATACA
Source organism: Piscicola geometra (assembly GCA_943735955.1). Taxonomy (NCBI): domain Eukaryota; kingdom Metazoa; phylum Annelida; class Clitellata; order Hirudinida; family Piscicolidae; genus Piscicola; species Piscicola geometra. The sequence continues at coordinate 4,917,873 of OX030958.1, read as the reverse complement.
CAAACACACACCAAGCCACAAGCAAACACACACAAATAGGCAAAAACATAAACACATAACAAAATACAATCACTTAAAATAACATACAAACTGTTAATTAAACGCACACACACGTATACAAACACCTCTGTTTTAATCACCAAACGTGAGAAGACAATTGAGGATAATTAGGGCTGTTCTTCTTGCCATCGTCACCCTCAACACTGCATAACGGTTTCACGACAAAGAATTCAATCGGCGAAAAATACAGTAGTAACACTCTTTCAAACATCATCAGGACTCTTCATTCCTTCATTCACTTATCTTAAACACTTCCACCCACCTAAACTTCTGCTGTAATTAAACTACAGCATATCCGGTATATGATATACCAGCAAAACTTCTCAATTATTACTATTATTAAATTGTCCATAACCAATCGATCATGAAGCTCATCCGGGTTCACGCCACGTTAATAATATTCGTTTATTGCAACTAGACCACTCTTACTACACCCCGCCATCCCCTATATAATAATAATAATAATTGTCATTTTTGTATAGCGCCCGGGCACGCAACTGAAGCGCTTAAACACATTATATGCCAAAACACTCACCCATCTTCACCGCAATCTCACAGGGAGTCCCGATGATAGCGTCGAGTCCGGTCTGTCACCCATCAGGCACTCCCCTTCTCACCGCCATTGAGATCCAGCCTCACCCTGCCACTGCATGGAAGGTGATCTTGGTGGATGGATAAAGGGCTTAGTAGTGCGGGTTTGAGGATGAAGTGTAGAAATAATGGTTTAAAATTAGAACTTTAAGAGAAAAATGTGTTTTAGTTATAAGGAGGTAATCCTAGTGAAATAGAAGCGAAGCCAAACTTCATAAAAAAACATAATAATAAAAACAGGTCGACTACAACAACCAGCAACAATACCATGCATCCGATAACTGCGACAGCAACAACAATACTCAACATTCTGAGAAGAGTGATGTCTCGGCAGACGTGAGAAACAACAGCAGCAGCAACAACAGCAACCACAACAATGACAATGACAACGATGACAACTACTTAAAGGGAAAGAATATGAACAACAAGCTCAATGATAGCCTGGAAGCTTTGAGAACTTCAAACAACAACAACAACATCATTCACCCAAGCAACGAAGCCTTCCAACTACTGCAACAACAACTCAGCAACAACCTTCTCTTCCACAACAAAAACTACAACCTCCCAAAAAAGGTGCTACTACCCTTCGGCAACAACTACCACAATGGATTCGACAACAGTGCTTCGATCTTCGATTGAGATTTGAAACAGTGACAATAGTTATGGTTATATTGAAAGTATATTATACTTTATTAAGATTATATTGTAAACTCATTCGTTGTATTTGATACAATGATGAGTTAATGGCGGTGCTTCGAGTGTTATCAATGAAGAACCATTTGTTGTGTACATAATAAACATTCCAAATAAACATAAAATTAATTGATTCATTAGATTTTTTTAAACATTGAAAAATACTCTAAATAACATGCTTTCTGGCGTTTACCTTAGCAGTAATCATATTGTTCTTAAGGAGGAATGCTGGAATTTGAGGAATAGAAAGATGATATTCTGAAAGGGGATTAGTTAGACCAAGCTGGAGAGGTGCAAGGCAGTTATGGAAATGTTATTAGTGTATTTTTAAGAAGATTACTCAAGCCACAGTTTGCTTCTTCAAGCTGCAGAAGCTTCCATCACAAACATTTGAGTGACTAGGCGTACATGTGCTGATGAAAGTATGATAGTTAATTTTTTATTTATTTTTATACTTGTTCTGTTGTTACAATAAAGTGACCACAATGTAGTGGTGGTCTGTGCTACATTAGTAAGTAAGTTCATCCGCCACTGCAGCGTATATTGAAAATTACGTAAGTGGTTCTGGTAACGCTGGCGAAAACCCTTTTAAACCTGTGCTTGACACCATAAATACATGCCTGGGAGGATGGATGGATAAAATAATGGATGGGTGGCACAATGGATGAATGAAAAGATAGATAGAAAAAATTGTGAATAAAAAAGTTGATTACGAAAGAGAAATAAAGCTTTGAAAATATTCATGAAAATTTTCTTTAAACTGAATGAAAGAAAAAGAAGAATAGATGAATGGGTTGATAAAAAAGTAATGCATGAATGAGGGAGGGATGAACAGTGGTTGGGAATTTGAATGTAGAGTAACCTTTTCATGCTTTTAAGTGAATTAAAATTTTAAATATGATAAAATAATTTTGCAAATCTTCATAAATTTCAAAAGGAATGTTGAAGAATGTTTCAGTGAATATTTAATGGATTCGGGAACTTGAATGCTAAGAAAGAACGTGAAAAATGAACGGAGTTATGAAAACAAATATAAAATATTGAGTACATTATTCGAAAGAATTATTATATTTTTGAAAAACTAAATTTAAAATAAAGCGTATTTTATGAAAGAGCACACCACAGTACATCAGTCGAAAGCAAGCAACCCACAATCACAAGCATGACGAAAGGTCAAATGTCAGCCGCCAATTACAGGGAACTTGTTGATGGCGTCATGTCTGAAGGGTGTTTTGATTGGTCGTTTCAAAGAGCACGTGACTGAGGCACAACGGAGGTCAGGTTGAGGAGAATTAGTCTTCTTAATTAATGACTTCCTCATTCTGCAGGCTTTCGAACCCCTTTGAAGTGACTCTATTCTCGATGCCGTGTATCTCACTCGTTCAAAAAGCGCACAACTCGGAAGGGCTTGTGAGCTATACAGGAGGGGAATACACTGAGACATACGGCACTGTGCTCGCAAATTACACGTTAGTCCACTGCTAGACGTAATGTTGTCATTACACAAGTGCTCTAATGCGTACCTATGCACGCGTAAAAGTACACGTACACTAGAATGTACAAATACACAAACACACGCATACATGAACACTGACACTGACAGGATTCACAGATACTCACTGCTTGAAAAAAGTTGAAGAGACGTTTTTAAGTTTAAAACTCTACGAACATTTAAACTTGCCCTTAAATCTCCCTAACCCCCCCTTCAACACACACACACACTCACACACACACACACACACACACACACACACACACACACACACACACACACACACACACACACACACACACACACACACACACACACACACACACACACACACACACACACACACACACACACACACACACACACACACACACACACACACACACACACACACACACACACACACACACACACACACACACACACACACACACACACACACACACACACACACACACACACACACACACACACACACACACACACACACACACACACACACACACACACACACACACACACAAACAAACACAAACACACACACATCCTAACGCATTCAACGAGCAATACATGCAAATGCAAATGAATGCATACTAACGCAGACAAAGAACAAAACACCAGGATGCATTAGCAATGTCCATTAAACGTCCCTGCAGAATTCCTCTTCATATAGCACTTAATTCTCTAACTTAATCTGTTTATGTGTTCCATCGAAAAATCTCGATTTCAAATTTCAAACAACTTTTTTAAAATTTGGAATCTAGCCAAAATGTACACAAAATAACTCATTATTAACCTATCGAAAGTGATTACAGAAAGAAGAGCTGCTTCGATACGATGCTCATGGAGTAGATGCAAGCGCGTGATGTGTAATTACGTTAGTGTTGGTGGTTATCCTTGTCAAAAGATCTGTCATTTACTCTCCTAACTGCACTTTCTTATCCAACTGAAATTATTTTATTGAAAACTTATAAACGGCTTTTTTCATGAAGATTTCGATAGTCTGGAGTCTAAGGATTGCTCGATAAAAACGTGAGTTTAAAAATATATAATTCACTCTGAAACTGGGTTAAAACATTTTATTTATAAATTAATAATGTTGAAACCATGGGGAAAGAGTCAGCAACTTAAACGGACTGTATTTGCAGTAAGTAGTCTTCAATAATACAACACTTTTAATGGCCTCCACCTATAAATCCAAGTTAGGAACCACAAAATAAGCTTAGCCATGACGCTCTTACTTGTGCCTGTGGAAAGCAGCATTAAAGTAAAAATTTTGAGTTTTAGCTTACAAAATTATATATAAGAATATGATTCAAAAAGAGTTTCTAAAATGCAATAAAATACATTTTGTGGGCAAAATGCTGAGTAGATCGTATGTAAAGTGTTTTGAGAAGTCGGAAAAAAGGCAAGAATAAACGACGACGTGGTCGCTGTAATGCAGAGTTCTCATTAAAAATGCATCTCTATCTTCATCACTAAGCCACATACAACGAAAATACTCTATTTTTACTTTTCATCTTTTTTTATTTTTCTAAACAATTGAATTCTTTTTTTGAGGAAAATTATTTATTATTTTTAAACATAATTTTTAACTTTAAAAAAATGTTTTTCATTTTGCATAAAGACAAAAATTACTTTGTATTTTTTTTCAATCAATTTTATTTTTTTTTTCCAAAAATTACTTATTATTATTTTTCAAAATGAATAAAAATAGTATAAAAATTTGAAATTTCGAAACATTTTTATTTTCTTCCAAATTTTCAGACTTTTCATTCTAATCTCTTCACGGAGATATTTTTTTACAAGAGATTTAAATATTTTTCTGACATCTCTTTCTTTGAAAAAAACGTAAAAAATTTATATTTAATATTTAAAAAACACATATTTTGAAACAATATATTAACTTTTCTGGAAATAAAAACAAACAAGACAAACAAGGCACTTTCAAGTTATCATGAAAATAAAGAACGTGCCATAAAAACAAACAAATTAGAGCGACTGATCAAGGCAAAGGCGAGACAGAGCAATCTATTTGTCTTGCTCAGCGTCCTGCGAGCCTTCATTATTGAGTTAGAGCGCCTGTCGAATGACACTGCAGAGCGCTTATTGAATTAGCTCGCCTCCACAGCCCTCCACAGCCACATACCAAGCATATGCACTCGTCTAACAAACTAACATCGCAATAAAATACAATAAAATAAATGCTATGAATAAAATGCAATGGAGGTTATTTCAATGTCGCAAGTTCAAACGATTTGAAACTATAAAACCTATAAATACTCGAAATTAAAGATGACCAAGCCTAGAATGCTTGGTTTTGTTTGACTATTCATCATGCTTCTTTTCATAACTGCAAATTTAACATTTCAATTAAAGATCTTCCCATACATTTTCTTTACTGCATCAGCCCCTTCATAATTTCTCCGTCTTTTCCTTCTTTCTACCATATTTCCAAACTTTTACTGTGGCCAGTGCTTTAACGATGAGATGCCTCTTGACCAGTTCACCTTCATACCTCCTCATGAACACATCTTCCACAATTTGCGCACACAACCATTTCTTGAAATCATCTGCTGCACTTACTAATTTATTATTTTTAAAGTCTTTTAACCCCCCTTTTGTATTATTTTCTTTTTTGATTTCTACAAACCTATCTTTACTATAATCGCCCCATGCTACTTCTTCCAGTAATTCATCTTCCAACTCTTTTTCATCCAATATATTTTGCTCAAAGTTTTTTTTCTCAACTTTTCTCTTTTCTTTTACTATACTTTCCTTCTCTTCTTCTTTATCCTCGGTCTCACTACCATTAATGCCAGACAGACGATGGCCTAGGAGGTTGTAGAGGTAAGTGACGTGGCTCTCGAAGGCAGCATTGTCAACTTGGGGGCTTTCAGACTTGCCAATATCATTGAGTTGAGATGAAAACTCTGACGAATGCAAGGGTCGCAAGTGAAGGTAGGAGCGCATCACAGCTTCTTTCTCGCTCACCATCACTTCCAGCACATCATCACCATCCTGTGTTTCAGCACGAAAGAGACTCAACCACAGAGCAATTTCAGTCGAGACGATGTACTTGCAGTAGAATTTATAAACTCGTTTCCAGCGCTCTTCCATTACGCAGGTTTTAAGCCCATCGAGATGACTCCTTCTCGATTCGTTCAGTTTCAGTTCATCGAAGTTCAAGTAGAAGGTGTTGGGAAAGTACAGCACACCAACCTTATGTAGTGAAGTATCATTGGAGGAGTCAAGAAAGTTTGGTTTCAGGATCTTGTGTGGTTGCAGGAAGTTTTCAGACGCTTGGAGATTAAGCTGGCGGAGGAATGAAATGATGTGATCATGTCGTGTGAAAGTGAAGTATTCATCAATGGCAAGGTTGACGATGTATTTGCTGGAGTAGAGATTGTGGTAGAGGCAGTGGGTTAATGCCATGTCTAGACTCAAAATATATGATTTTTCATGCAACAGGCCACCTCGCAGACTCTCCATTTTGAGTGGAAACGTCCAGTTAACCACCAATGCTACTCCAAGTCCAACATAAAAGTCCAGTATTGATCGCAACTTCTGATCGGCATCGTCTCTCTTTCTGTAGGCCTTTCTTCTAATCGCCTCATCCGCTTCCGACATGCGATAAAAAAAGAATCTTTCGATCCCTAGATGGCGGTTAAGTTCGATCCATTCTATCAAGTATCCATAGGGAACCTCGCTGATGAGGAATGGGGCACAGACTGTGAATTGAACGTCATCCTCGACGGGTTTTGTGACTTCTTTGAACAGCATTCGACTGTGGTCGAAATATTCTTTATTGTGTTTGGTCCATGATTCTCCTTGCAGGAAGTGAGAGTAATCAGACTTTTGATTATTCTTTTTTAGGATTTTTTTCAAACCAAGTTTATGTGAAAACCGAATTTTTACAAAATGGTTAGGATGGAGAGATGTTTGGTGAACTAGAGAAACATAGTCTATATTGAGAATCGATCTGTTTTTCCAAAGAGGACACTCATATATCATTTCATAAAAACTGCTCAAATTGGAAAAAAATTTGATCATTAATTCAAACTGAATTATAAATAAGATTAAATAGTAATATTATTGTTTAATAGATAACATATTTACTCACTTTGATTTTTCATGATTAATTTTAATTTTATTCAACAGAACAACGTCATAGTTCATCAAACTTGTATCCCATAACTGACAATATTTCAAACTGGATTCATGTATTGGTTCTATTCCTAATACTTTAATAATGGGGTTTTCGAACCTTAATTCTAAAAAAGCAGAAAAAATCCAAGTAGAATTATCGATTTGTGTCCATTTAATCAGATTGTCTTTCGAATCATCAATCAGTTCTAAGATTCTAGAATTCTTTAGATTTATATCTATAAAGTTTTTAAACTTAGAACCATTCACTTTATATAAACAAACTAAAGTAATTAATATAAGTAAATGAACAAATTTAACATTTTTGATCATTTTGAAAGCACTTTTGAAGTATTTTCTTCAAATGTGTCATCAGTTTTCGTTGCCTAGCAGTAAGGGTCAAAGGGTTAACCATGCCAAAGTATAAATAATATAGGGCATAAGTGATTGACTGAAACGTTGACTAAAAGCTAAAAATTATATTTTAAAAGAATTAAAAACTATACAAAATAGTATTTTTTTATAAACTTGTGGATGAAGGTTTTAGGACTACTTCAGAAATCATCTTTTTTTAAAAATTGCTTCAGACTTCTATATGCCAGTCTCACGTTTGAAACAAATCTATCGGAAAACCTTTCCATGGATGCATCTTGTACAGTGACTTCTTGCTCATGACCTTTTATTGAAAACCTTCTGTAGTGGTGTAGAAGAGCTTGTTTCGGATGGGCGTAGTAAGTGGAAGTGGTGATGACGTGTGGAGAGTGGACCAAGAGTGGCGATGAAAGCGTCGTGCGTACTATCATCTTTGACCGTTGATTCTCAGGCCATATGAACTCGTCTCTGGTTTTGTATTTCAATACTGTTAGATCATGCTTCTCTTTTATCTCACCATTAAATAAGCTTTTTCTATCTAAATGGAAAAAGACATTTCTATAAGAATAAACCTCGCTTAATGCACCAATCTCTTCCAAGAGAGAGTGATAAGATCTTGATGTTCTCGGCACAATGAGCTCGTCAAGGTCAGCATTAATGATGAAAGCAGACGTCCATTTGGCGCGTAAAAGACAGTCATTTAGAGCGAGAACTTGTGCGTAGTAAGCAACTTCTGATTGAGAGCCTGTCACCAGCACTGGCACTTTCCACTGCACCACCTCAAGCAGGTCTCGAGATGCATAGAACTCTAGTACCCTGTCCACACCAAGGTGAGTGGAGTGGTTGTAGACGATGAAGTGCTCCACTCCGAACAAGATGTTTGCTTCCAACCACTCGATCAGCTGCTGTTTGTCGCTGTAGTGGCTGTGCAAGGGAGACACACATGCAGTAAATTCAAATTTCATGTTTGTGAAATTTTTTGAGTTTTTATGATCTTTCATAGATCCTTTAGTTCTATCGGCGTGTTTACTTCGGGTATTGATAAAATTTTTCAAAAATGATTTTTCAGCCGAGTTGGTTGTGCGTATACGCAAAGAATGTGAGGGTGTAGAGCAGGGACTGGAAACGATAGTTACGTGTGTTGGACTGGCCATTAAGTGAGTCTTGAAGGAACAGCTGAATAACAGCTCCTTGTACCTGTGGTTGTTGTGCCTGAATAAGTTGTAAAATTATTTGAAAAGATTTTTCAGAATACCTGTACTGGTGGGAGGAGAGGACATTTGAGACTGAAACCGGAACCAAGAGCTGTTTCTCGCCACTCCACAGCCTGCAATACCCCTCTCGCAAAGCCTCCCTTGATAGGCCTAAAAAATATTTATATTGATTTTTTCAAAACTAAGCCTTATTTTATTGTTTTATTTCTTACAGCTTTTACAAAAGTCCGTATTGTAATGGATGAAATAGATAGCTTGGGTTTACGCCCATGATAAATCGTCTTTATTGTGTTCAACTGTATACAGTTACAAACGTCTTCAGACGTTCTATTCACCAATGAGATTTATAGTGGAGGTTGAAATAGATCGTCGACTGAGATAGGCGCTGTAGAGGTAAATTGGTGCAGAATTCTCGTCTTCATTTTCCCCAATTCCCACCCATTCTGACGAATCCTTCATCTCAATGTTTTCGAACAAACACATCTCATCAGTTTCTTTCTCTAGCAACAACACCTTTCTAGGCCACCCCCTTAAGCCTCTGTACCCTGAGGGAGTCACTACTTCTAGGACTGTATCTTCATTTGCCTTCATGGTGTTTTCCAAGACTTTAAATTGGTCTAAGAGTGGATCAGGAGTGAATGGAAGCCTTTTTGGAGTGGCTTCACTGGCTTCACCGTCATAGCTATAATAGCTACCGCCACTAAGATGATCAACTGCTTCCTTCCGGCTCCATTGGTAATTCAAGAAGAAGATGAAGACTGATGCAAGTGCAAAACAACTCAGCAACTTTAATAACAACTTCTTACCGTTTCTCATTTGGGAATTTTTCTATAAACTATCATAAATTATCAGAATAAATAAAAAATGTTGATAATATCTTAAACTTCAATTATTTATATTTAAATATAAATAAATATGTCTAAGTAAGAATTCCTAGATATTTGATTGTAAAGTATCTAGAACTTTTCTTGGATGTAAAATATAAAATTAGTTTCCCAAGTCAAAGCTGTATAACTTAAACTTTAAGAAGCATGACTGCGACACACTGCGTTACTGCAAGCTAATGAATGATTTATAATATTATGTGGTTGTTCTGGCTTATTATAAATGCATAAACCTCATTAAGTAGGTCTTAGAGTGCACTCTCTTAAATTCCTGTGGCATGACGGAAAGGCTGTGGGTTTATGGCTTTCTTGGCCTTCTAAACACATTCTTCGGTCCTTAAATGTTTCTCTAAATTAAACAAAATGTTTACTTAGCCATGATAACTACATCGGTAAAGAAAATTTAGCGTGACGAAAAAGTTTAAAAATTTCCCACACCAATTCAGAGACACGGTACTATTGCAAAGTTTTAGGAGACATGCACCAATGAGCACAAAAACTTTAATAGCACGACCTGGGCCCGAAAGTTATTCTTCAAGCTTCATTATTGATATATATATCCATATTGAATCAATTATATATATTTTTTGAACATTTTTAATTTCAACAACATTATTATCACAATGTATTTGTGCGTGAGAGCGTGGCAGTGAATGATTGAATGAACGCAAGACAACGTAACATTGTATACGCACCGTAAAAAACTTTTACGGATAGATAAATCAATATTAAGAATTGAAAAGTCACTAGGTTGATACCAAAATATAAAACTCCCTTATCTTGTGATATGATCAGGGTAAGGGATTTGAAATTCAAGTGTTATTATGATTCAGCAAATGCTCTTATTTTACTATCAATGAAACGTTTGATTAGAGCTTCGCTGGCGTTTTGATCATCACCTGTTGTGATAAGCAAAGATATTAACCACATTTTGAAAATCAGATACACTTGAAAGACTAGTATAACCTCATTAGACCTCATAATCCACTATTCCCAACCTCCACTTACAATTTCAATTCAAATGTATCCTTTTAATCTGAATTCTTACAAATACACATACATAATATATTTAAATAACTTTCACACTTTTATACCGGAAATCATCCCCCTCCTCCCCCCCCCCCGACTAACACTCTTGATCTCGGTGTAGGCATGCAAGCCGTACTCGCCCAGCTCCCTGCCCCAGCCGCTCTGCTTGAAGCCGCCAAAGGGAGAGTTCGCGTCGAAGTTGTTGTAGCAGTTGATCCTGATGATGATGATGATGGTGGTGGTCGTGATGATGATGATGGTGGTGGTGGTGGTAGAGGGTTTGATTGATGAAATATCCATCAAGATACAAGTTTACCACACTAACGCATTCATCACTATTCATCCCTCCACGATGCACCGCACCACCCACTTACCACACTATCAACACAACAACCACCCACCCACCACACTATCAACCCAACCAACAACAACCACCCACCCACCACACTACTATGAACACAACCAACTACCACCCACCACACAGTTCCAGCATTGAGATTGTTGGAGAGGTAGATGGCTTTGTCGAGGTCCTTGGTGATGATGCCAGCTGCCAGACCGTACTCTGTGCTGTTGGAGCGTTCAAGCACCTTTGGTGGGGTAGAGAGATGCTTAACGGAAAAGAGGAGAGGATGGAAATGGGTTGCGTGATAGCTGGGAATGGAAAAGCTATTAGAACTTCTTATTAAGGTTTAAATAAATCTTAATTAAATAGTGAATGGAAATCAACAAGATGTGATAGGGCGCCAATAGTACCTCGTCGATGGCCTTGAACTTCAATATGGACATTACAGGTCCGAAAATCTGAGGATTCGGTACAAGATTTTCAAGTGAAAAAATTCTGAAAAACTAAAACTCAAAAAGTTCATTTTATCCCTTCCGGCATTCTTACCCCCCCCCCCCCATCCACCTCTTCCTTGGCAATCCTCATGCCATCTTTAACGTCTGCGAAAACAGTCGGCTGCACGAAAAAGCCTTTATCACCAACTCTTTTCCCGCCAAAACACAACTTCGCGCCTTCCCTCTTTCCACTCTCCACCAACTCCAGGATCTTGTCTAACTGCTCTTTGTCCACCTGAATGAGATTTCATAAACACTTCTATTCTTAATTTTGTCATGATTGACTATTTTATTAGAAATATCTTCGTTATAATTTTTACTGAAAATATTATTTTATGTAATTTTAATCTTTAATAAAAATAATAATAATAATAATAATAATAATAATGAAGAGTATTATTATAGTGGCTTATAATCCGAACGGGCTTCCAGGCCACTTAGGTTGCATATTTTCATTTGCGCCTTTGGGTTACTAGGGCATTGGTTGCACTTGAACCTAGGACCTTTCATTATTGGTCAAGCCGAGAGTCGTTGCCGACTCAGCTACCTGTTCACCCGTTCTTATCATAAGGAATTAACATAATAAAATTGATTTAATCATTAAAACTAAAACTTATAATTTTAAATGTTGACCTCATCATCGATAATTTATAAACTAGACTAAAATAGAATATAAATGATATAGCGTCCAATTCGAACCTGGGGACCTTGGTCGACTCCCTGTTCGAAGGAGGGACCCACCTTCATCGCCTTCACCCTCTCTACCGCCCTCTCGACGAATCTACCGTATATCTTCTCCTCCACGAACAACCTGGCAGTGTTGTAGTTGTTGTAGTTGTAGTCGGAGTTGTATAGAATGAAGTTACTATATTGAAAGTTGTGGTTGTTAGATTAAAGCTTTCAGTTGTTGTCGTAGTTTAGGTAGTTTTAAGATTTAAAGTTTTTTTATATTTAAATAGAAAAAACATTTTTTGTATGCATCTTAGTTGCACTTTTAAACTCTTAAACCTCATGACCAGCACACACACACACACACACACACACACACACACACACACACACACACACACACACACACACACACACACACACACACACACACACACACACACACACACTAGAGGTCGGACATGGACGATTTTTCATTCCCGGTCCCGTCCCGTTCCCGAAATTTGTTTTCCCGTCCCGTCCCGTTCCCGATGGGACATCAGAATTTTGATTCCCGTCCCGTCCCGTTCCCGAAATTTTTTTTCCCGTCCCGTCCCGTTCCCGATGGGACATCAGAATTTTGATTCCCGTCCCGTCCCGTTCCCGAAATTTTTTTTCCCGTCCCGACCCGTTCCCGAAAGCTTTTTGTTTTTTTATTTATTTTCGCTGCCGTTTTTACTGGTCCCAAACTTGCTAGTTCTAAAATTTCTTAAAATTTATTATTTGAAAGTCAGAGAATATTTCTTTTAATGAAATAAAAAAACACGATTTAAAGTTCAATATTTATTGAAATGAAAGTATTGTTTTTGAGTTATTCAATCAAGTCTTTATTGCTTTTCACACGGGTTAAACCGTTAAGAGTTTCAGCTTTCAAATGAGATGATTTTGGGTCTGAAGTTAAACGACCACATATTGAAAAATTCTGTTCACAGCGAATATAACATGCAGATACACTAAACAAAATTTTGGCTACTTCTTGTACTATTTTAAAATTGCTCATTTTACTCCAATAAAATAAAACATCTTTATAATTTTCAATTTTTTTGGGACGTAATTGTGAATATTTGTTCAATTCATCCTCTTCTGAATTTTTTTCTTTGTTCATTATTACTAATTCTTCAATAATGTTAGAAATATGTTTTTTAACAACATTCTTATTCTCTACAACTGCAAATATAAAATCATTCGTATAATTTGATAGTATAATAATTTTATTCTAATTTTTACTTTATAAAAACAAACATAATAGGTCTAAATAACCATCATTTGTTTTTTTTCTCAAAGGCACTGCAGCTTGGTCTGGCTGTAAAAAATAGAATTAAATTTTTTCTAATGAATGTCTTGGTATTTATTTCTCTTCTATCCCAAACTTTTTTCCTATTATTCTTTCATACTGGGGATGCAACAGACATGCTGTCATATGAATAAGATCAATGGCATCTTTTCTTTTGTCGAAATGATCAACTGAGCAATCATTTGGAAATTAATCATTCAAATTCAAAGTATTAATTTATAAAATTAAAATAATATAACTGACCATTTTGATTTCATCTGAAAAGTTTTCATCATCACCCATTTGTTCTAATCTCCCTAATCTTTGGACTCATCATAACAACTTCAAATGTAGTGTTGGAGGTTTTGATATTGGCAATGGTGGCTTCGTTATACTTTTCCATTGCATTTAATACTTATTTTAAGTACGGAGTATCGATGAAATAAAGATTTCCATACTTAGAAGTTTTCTGAAAAATCATTGTTGATGAATCCAATCCCAAAAACTGTTATTCCCGTTTTTCCCGTTCCCGATTTAAAAGTTGATTCCCGTTCCCGTCTTTTCCCGTTCCCGATTTGAATGTTGATTCCCGTTCCCGTTCCCGTCCCGAAAACCTATTCCCGGTTCCCGACTTTTCCCGTCCCGAAATTAATTTTCATTCCCGTTCCCGCGGGAGTCCCGCGGGTACCCGGTCAGATCGGGTACCCGGTCCGACCTCTAACACACACACACACACACAAAAACACACACACACAAACCTCGAGCCAGCAGTGCAACACTGTCCATGGTTGGCAAACAAGCCTACATGACATACACCCACTGCTGTGTCCACTAATCGATGGATGGATGGATGAGTGGATGGATGGATGTGTGGATGGATGGATGGATGGATGAGTGGATGGATGAGTGGATGGATGGATGAGTGGATGGATGGATGAGTGGATGGATAGATGAGTGGATGAATGGATGAGTGAATTGATGTATGGATGTATGAGTGAATAACTAGATTGAAGAATGGCTAGATAACAAGATAGATAGACGTACAAATATAAGTCCCCCATACATAAATCCTACTTCAAGCATCACCACCATTCCCACCACAACCAGCCACACCCCTCTCCCAACACCCACCACAACCACCATCAATCCTTCCCAACCACCAGCACCACAAGCATCACCGCAACCACTCACGATCAGCATCGGCGAAGACAATATTGGGACTCTTACCGCCCAGTTCTAGGGAGACCCTCTTCAGGTTCGTCGAGGCAGCCGCCTGAGCCACCAACTTGCCCACCTCCGTCGAGCCTGTGAACGCCACCTGCAGTTCAGTGCGGTTAGTGGTGGTAGTGGTGGTAGTGGTGGTGGTGGTGGAAGATTGGGAGAGATTATGATCGTGAGCATCAATATCAGCGTCGTCTTATCATTATCATCATCGACACCATCCTTTATAGTTGTGAAGCTCATGTGAGATTTAATTATTACGCACACACACAAACACACACACACACCCACACCCACACCCACACACACACACACACACACACACACACACACACACACACACACACACACACACACACACACACACACACACACACACACACACACACACACACACACACACACACACACACACACACACACACCTTATGCACATCAGGGTGTCTAGCAAGGGCCTGTCCAGCTGTTGGTCCCATGCCTGACACCACACTTATCACCCCTGCAGGAAAGCCTGCCTAGGTAGGTAGGTAGGTAGGTAGGTAGGTAGGTAGGTAGGTAGGTAGGTAGGTAGGTAGGTAGGTAGGTAGGTAGGTAGGTAGGTAGGTAGGTAGGTAGGTAGGTAGGTAGGTAGGTAGGTAGGTAGGTAGGTAGGTAGGTAGGTAGGTAGGTAGGTAGGTAGGTAGGTAGGTAGGTAGGTAGGTAGGTAGGTAGGTAGGTAGGTAGGTAGGTAGGTAGGTAGGTAGGTAGGTAGGTAGTTCGATAGACATTAGGGTGCTTCCAAAAAATGAAAGTATCAGGATCGTGTTCGCCAACCCTGCATTACATGATGCTAGTTAGAAAAAGGCTGTAAAAAAAAAATTGGTGGAAAATAATAATATTTAGGACATGCTCAACGCTTTCAAAGTTTTCAATATTTGTGTCAAAACCTGCGATCGCGAGTTAAAACCTGTAGAACACATCTATGACAGTTGTAGATACTTTATTAACTGAAAATTTATCCAGCGTCAAAATCAAAATTATCAGTATTAATATTCAATAGTCATCAAAAGTCATTCAAAAGTCCTAACGTTTATGTTCTTTGGGAACTAACTGTAAATTGGCATCAACTGCTGATGACTTAGTCGGTGCCGAAAACTTTTTTCTATGGTCCTCAACGACTTGAAGGAGATATTGCTTCTGTTCTTCATTGCGTGTCAAACTCGTGTTGAACTCTTGAATCAACGCAACCCCACGTTCAGCCAAGTCATTGACGACTTTGACAGATTGCACAAGTCGTTTGCTTTCTTGATACTCTGATTGAGATTCCCACTCACTGGGATCGACCTGCAAGAAGTCCTGGGATATGCCAAGAATCGTGAAGAAATAGTTAGTGCTCTTTGTAACAAAGTTGTGAAGTTTCTTAGTAGTTGGATGCTCAAATGGCTGAATTCGTTTTAGAGGCTCATCTGAGCCTTCAACTTCTTGGAGTGCCACTACCATCAAGCGCTTCTCCTCTATAGTGACAGCATCATCAAAGAAGCCAAAGGCAATAAGTGTTTCAGAGAGATACCAAAGGTGTCGCTCAAAGGCTGTAGTGGCAGCCTTGGCAATTTCAGTATTTGGATATTCAGATAAAGCACATAACAGTGCAAGGTCTTGTCGTGGAGCACAGTTTGCAGCTGGACTTTCAAACCAGTATTTCAGATATACTTTAGTGATGAACAAACTTACTTCTTGCAGGTGATGCCATATTTTCTGACCATAGGAAAGACCTCTAGATTTTCGACAGCTGGCGCCTGCGTCTAGTGGATCGTATTGTTTGCGAAATAACCACATCTTTATGGAATAAATGGCCCTCGCCATCCATCGAGCTCTGTGAATAGCACCAGGGTACCGAAACCGTATTCCACGTTCAGGTGTGCCTCCTAAGAAAATGATAGACAGTTCAAGCAATTCACAGTAGTCGTCACGAGGTTGAAATTTATTCAGCTGAGACTGTGCAAACTTTATGACATCATCCTTCCAAGGAGCTATCATACTTGCTAAAGTGTTATCTTCAACTGCTGTACAAAATAACTTCTGGTCAATACGGTGCCAACAAATTTTGAAATGACCAAACAACTGGTAAAAACGTGTATTTTGAAACGTGTTGAGCATGTTCTAAATATTAATTTAATTAAGAAATATTTTGGCTGTTGAGTTTTTATGTGAGACATCATCAAATGATGGGTTGGTCGATAATGAATACCTAATTTAAAAATTTAGCATTATGGATGGAAGCACCCTAATAGACATCCAGAGACAGAAAGACAGACAGACAAATAGATGCACCTCGACAGTCAACTGTGCCACATAGTTGGCTGAAAGAGGGGTTTGTTCTGCCGTCTTGAGCACCACCACATTGCCCATGGAAAGTGCAGGAGCCCACTTCCACGCCTGCATCACTAAAGGAAAGTTCCACTGTGGTGATTGGTGGAATTACAGTGTTTTAATTTTAATATCACCATTATTTAATGAATGCTGATTGTTAATGTGGTAGTTGAAGTGAAGAGAAAAAGATATTATGTGATTATTATAAGTGAGAGAATGCTTGCTTACAGGGATGATTTGAGCACAAATGCCGACTGGTTCATGCCTGCTGTAGCACATGTAGTTGCCCTCTTCAAAGGGGGCATGGATTTTTAAATGCTATTATTATTCTAATTATTATAGTAATAATAATAATTATTATTATTAAAATTATTAATATTATTATTAGTAGTATTATTAGTATTAATATTATATTAGTATTATTAATAATATTTTAACCAGTCACCTAATGGCATGGTTTTGCCATGATTTTTGCCAGCCCAGCCTGCAAAGTACCTTTGAAATGTTATGCAATTGAAATTATTGACAAGACAAGCTTATTATTTATTTAAAACACTACCACTAGGTATAAAAAGTCTAAAATTCTCAGCACTAGCGTCACCTGTACGTCTTGATGCTGAGGTCCAGGTCGAGACCATATGCTGTGGGATAAACCTTGCCATTGTCTAGTGCCTCCAATGACTGTTGAGATGGAAGTAATCAAACAATTAATAGTTAATAAATAGAGATGGCAATTAACTGACGTTTGTACACTCATGAAGAAATAGGTTCATGATTTAAAAAAAAGATTATATCTAGATTTTAGAACAGATTCATTGCTTTTATTGAATTTATATAGTATTTAATGAATGTTATTGCAGAGATGATCATATCAAATCGTCATAAGAGCAGTCGCTACTGACAGCAAGATGTGCTTGATCCCTCTCCATCAAGTCAGCCAGTCGGTTCAGTAACCTGCCCCTTTCAGAGCCACTCATCCTCCTCCATGGAGAGTCCCTGTGGAAGGCCTTCTTTGCTGCATCTACTGCTCTATTCACATCAGCCTGATGAAAAGATATTGACAGTAATGAATTAGACTATAACTATTATAGTAAATATTTATTTGAAGAGAAAAAAATAAAAATACTATGACCACCCTGAGCTACCACCCCCTGTCATGAACCTCATCTCCCTCAGCCACTTGGCATATGACACTCTCGTCACAAGGGTTGATGGTTGGAAAAGTGCGACCACTTAGTGCGTCTACCCACTCATTATTAAGGAAGAGCTGTTTGTGGTGCGGTTTTATTGGATTTACATTTAAAGTTTACATTTAAATTTTAAACTATTCCAATTTTAGAGCATGACAATTGATCATTTTAAATTAAATTTGTATTTAAATCAATAAATAATCTGAAACTTTTGTGAATTTTATTTCCGGCTTCGGGTTGCCTTTTGGAATGGTGGATATTAAACGTGTTAACTTCAACGAGCTGAAAAGTTTAAAGGGTCCAAAAAGAAGAGACATTTTTAGGGATGTGGTACTTTCTAATGTAAATGTGATATCAAGATAACCTAAAGTGAAGATAAGTAAGGCGTTGTTTAACCCATTAATGCATACTGTCTTTTTTTAAGGACAGCAATAAAAAGTTTTTTTTTTCATAGTTATCTTGATTATATTTATTATCTTTGCAACTAATCCAATCCTATATAAACTGAAGTCTTTGTTTAATATTTTTTTGTGATTTGAAATTGGTAGATTGTTTCGATATTCTGATTTTCAAGGCGATAACTAAATTATTTTTGTTTTTGTCATGGCTCATGAAAAAAAGTTAGTTATAATTTTATTTAATGTCTACCATTCATAATGTATAATATTATTTTATTGTTATTCATTCTTATATCTTATTTTAAATTTTCATTTTACATGTAATAGTATTTCCAAAAACTGTGCTTTATTGAGTGTCCTTTTTAAGGACATTATGCAGTAATACTGATGGTACAAACAATTATTTTCAGATTCGCTCTTCATGAAGTCATTAGTATTTTGGAAGATGACAATGATTTCTTTTCAGCAGATATAGTCATGATTCCTCCTACTGACCCAAACTGCTCTGATGAGGATAGTGGACCCGAGGATGGTGAAGGTACTCTAGATGATTTGTCAAGAAACCAGCTAAATGCAGAAGCAGAAATAGTAATTTCCAAAATTGGTGAAGAGAAAACCACTATAAGTAGAGAAGAAACTGCTGTAAAAAGGCCAGCTAAAAAAATTAAAATTGATCGGAGATGGACCAAAAAAGACATTACTACTGGATTATTGGCAGATAATAGTTCAGAGGACAAACCAAATTTAGAAAACACGTCTCCTCTCGCATTGTTTAATTTATTTTTGGATGTACCAGTCATCAAGCTAATAACAGACATGTCAAATTTATATGCCAGCCAAAAACTAAGACAGCTGAATGCTACTGAAAATGAATATAGAGTGGTGCTGGCTATACTCATGCTTTCAGGTTATGTTCCTTTGGCAAACCGCAGGATGTACTGGGAACAGAGCGACGATGTACACAATCTAGCTGTAAGCAATGCTATGACTGTCAACAGATTTGAAGAGTTATTAAGATATTTGCATTTCAATGACAACGAGAAAATTAATAAGTTAGACAAGATGGCCAAAGTGCGTCCACTATTTGATGCTATGAATGAAAGATTTCTCAAGTTTTGGCCCAAAGAATGTCATTTGGCGATTGATGAATCAATGGTGCCATATTACGGGAGGCATTCATCAAAAGAGTTTATCAGAGGGAAACCCATAAGGTTTGGGTATAAAGTTTGGTGCCTAAATAATAGGCATGGGTATTTGGTAAACTGCTACCCGTATCAAGGAGCCTCGGAAGAGTTCAATAGCGAATTAGGCCTTGGTGGATCGGTGGTATCTAAACTAATAAAATGTTTACCAAAAGACACTCCATTTGAGTTGTATTTTAATAATTTCTTAACCTCTTTTAGGTTGATTGAACATTTAAAAAATAATAATATATTTGCAACTGGCACTGTTAGAAAAAACCGGATAGAAAAATGTCCAATCCAAGATGTTGAAATAATGAAAAAAAAGCCAAGAGGAGAATATGACTATTTATTGGATGAAGAATCGAATATCATTGTGGTAAGGTGGAATGATAATAGCGTTGTTACTTTACTTTCAAGTAATCATGGAGTGGAACCTATAAAAGAGGTAAAAAGATGGTCAGCATCTCAAAAAAAACATGTCCAAATTCCACAGCCTTTCCTTATAAACCGATATAATCATTACATGGGTGGAACGGACCAAATGGATAAAAATATTGAAAATGTTAGAATAAATATAAGGATAAAAAAGTGGTGGTGGCCTTTATTCGGTTTTTTAATTGATGCCTCTGTCCACAATGCCTGGTGCATTTTTAAAAAAGATAATAAAAATGAAAAATTTACATGTGTGCAGTTTAGACGTCAGGTTGTGAAATCAATTCTAGGCCAAATTGATGTGAGTTTTTATTATTATTCATGTTAAACTGAAATATTTATAATTTTTTCATATGTTTTCCAACAGATCAAAAAAGAAAAAAAAGAATCCATGAATTTAGCTAAAAGCGTGATTGCAGATGTCCGATACGATGGAAAAGATCATTTTATTGGTAAAATTGAAGATGGCCAAAAAAGATGCAAGCAATGTGGAAAGAAAGTGCAAAAGAAATGCCTTAAATGTAATGTAGCTTTACATTTAGAGTGCTTCAGCATCTACCACGAATCATGACCAACAACTTGGAATGCCCTTCCACCTGCACTTCGAAGCATCAACCAATTTTCGACTTTCAAAGCCAAACTGAAAACTCATTACTTTAACTTAGCCTATCACTCTTAATAATTACTCCATGCTACTCTTTGCTTTCCTTCTCATAACATTACTATTATAATTACTTTTATTTCTTTATTGCATTACGACGCAGTGAGAGCGCTTCAGTTGCGTGCCCGGGTGCTTATATAAAAATGACAATTATTATTATTATTGCCTGCAGCAGCAATGCATAGTGTCCTTTTTTAAGAACATTTTTTATTTTCATTATAACTTTTTGTATAAAATATTTCAGACTAATTTTTTGATTTTGTTTTTTAGAATCAGTTCTTCAATAAAATGTAAAAAAAATAAATTAATTCTTTAAGTCATGCATTAATGGGTTAATGATACAGATATTATGTGCATATATATATATATATTATATAAGAAAATTTTAATTTAATTTAATTTTAATTTTATATGCTACATAAGTTTAGCAAAGCTCACAGAAGTTTTAAAGGATATATGATATGCTTTTTATTTGCAAATTTTAAATATTTTTAAATTTCAAAAATATCTCTATTGGCCTCTATCCTCTTTTAAAGTTTGATAAGTAGTTTCTCGTCCTCTATATGACACTGGTCTTTATCATATAATGATTCATAGATATCCTACAAACAACAATATACTATATTTATGTAATGATTATATAATCTAAATCAGCTTACAATAACCATTGCCTATGGGTAGCAACCACCACGACGCTATGCTAATTAGCTTTAACAGGGGAATTTTTATGAATGATAGTCATCGTATAAAACTGAATAACTTTAACTTATTAATGTTTTGACTAACGTCAAGTGATAATTTTAAGGTTTAAAAATGAATTTTCTTTTCAATGAATATAATTTTAATAATATAAAAACTAATTAACAATTTTAAAAGCGATAACTAGTTTTACACTATGTTATCCACAGTTTGGGCACCAGCATATTTTAAAGTTTTTCAAGTTGCTCTCTCAAAAAAGAGAGTATAAAAATAAATTAAAGATTTTTAAAAACTTCTTCAAAAGTTCTATAAAATATGTCAAAGGATACTAAATATGATGAGCAGGGAATGAATTATAATGTTTTTAGAGAGAGGTGAAAGGTTTTTATTAAAACTCTCTAAAATCAGCAACATATTTTAAAAGATTGAAATATATTTTGAAAATAAATTTCATTTTCTTCAAAATTATACTAAAATCATTGAGTTAAACCTATTTTTGAGCCCTCAAGACCACATCATACATACCCAGTATCGCATGACATTTAGGAGTTTTAGGTTCTTTCTAGATAACTAATAGGCTATGGGATTTTGCTAGATTTTAACGGCTACGTTGAAAAATCATTTCAACCAGCCGACAATTTTTAAGGTACAACATTTATGATTTATTGCTAAATAATTAAATAACCAAAAAACGTATAATGAAATAAGTGGGTGCCCTTACAGTATTTAAAATCTTCTATCCTTAAATTGTATCTTATTAAGATGAGTTCTTGCAAATTTTTCAAAAAATGAGTAAAATTTTAAATTGAGATTTGAGAGAACATTTTATTGATTGTTCTGAGTTGTAGTCTGGTAAGCATAACGTCTAAACAACTTCGTAATCATAAAATTCCCCTAAAATCAAATTAGACGAAAATTTGGAAGCAAAAATATAATTAATCACTGGACAGTAACCATGAGCGCAACACCATAAAAAAGTGTCTTTTATGTTGGAGTGAGATAACGGTTAAGCTGAAAGCGAAACAAGTTAATATAAGAAATGCACGCAAGAATCCATGCCATAGCAAGCCAATCGTCCAAAACTTAAGTCCCAATGATTCTGGTTAGTGTGATCACCATGATTAATGAGTTCAATTAAGCGTTAATTAGTGCTCCTAATTAGAAAGCAAGCCTTGATTACAACCAAAATCCAAGCCATAGTACTACATACCCGAATAATCGAAAAAGCGGTATTCTTAAGGATAGACCAGCCAATAAATTATATCAATTAATTAACTCAATTAGGACACAATTAAATGTCAACTTACGTGAGATTTGAATAAAAAATTCACATATTCAAACATGCATTCATGTACATTCTCTAACTACAAGAGTGTCTGACGAAAAAATGAAAATGATAAATCATTCAATGGAAGTGGTACCACAGGAGAAAAGAATGTTCTAGCGAAAACCAATGAGAAATTAATACTTTACTTATTAATTAATAAGTTATAAATGTAATAAAAGTATGCGCCATCCTTACATTTACATTAATTTACAGACGTACATTTTGGTGAATGATCGTAGTAAAGAAGTTACATAGAGTTTATTAGCTTTGAGGATGATGAATATCGCTTCGTGCAGCCTCCACATGACACTTCCCCTTGCCGCTCGCCTGTGAGCTTCAGCACAGAGAGCGTGTGTGCTAGAATGTAGCATTGCTTATTTATAAAACTCTTTTTTAAGGGTTTCTTTTGTTTTCAACTCAATAAAACCACACATCTTCACCCCCCTCTCCACCTACCCCCCGCACACCTACACACACACAAACGTACACACTCCCCCCTCTCCCCCCCCCCCCCCCACCAAACACACACGTACACACATCCCCCCTCCACAAACGTACACACACCCTCGTCCACAAACACACACAAACGTACACACACTAGTTTGTAAGGGCGTGCATTTGAGGGGTGATGTGGAAGCAGTAGATATTGAGGTGGTCGCATATGTCGCAGCACACCCTGCGCACGTAGTAGAGCAGGTCAGCCAGCGCCAGCAACTGTCGTGGTGAGGTGCTTGCCTGCTAATTAAACTTATTATTAGTATTATTATTGTGATTATTATTATTATTATTAAACAACTAACAACCCCCATATATGGAACTCTTTAATAAAACCCATTTTATTTTGCTTTATAAAAACAATAATTAATAAATAATGATCACACAAAAAACGAACAGTGACGCCAACGAGACCGACGACTTCAGAGGCGGGCGCGTATAGTTGCCATAGGAAAAGAGCGAGGGGAGCGAGGAAGATGGCGTCGACGCCTGCCACCTCGGACTTGGTCATGTGCGCGACCAGGAGAAGACAGGACATCTTCGTTGAGATGGTGCCGAAGAGCATGAGCAGCAGCACCGAGTGATTCTGCATGAGGTGCTCGCTCGATGAGAGGCAGCATGCAGCGAGGGAAGACCAGAAAAGGAGTAGGAGGAAAATCGGCTTGATGCAGTATGGAATCTTGGGAGGAGGTGGGTGGGTGAGTGGGTTGTGAATGGGTGAGTGGGTTGTGAATGGGTGAGTGGGTTGTGAATGGGTGAGTGAGTTGTGAATGGGTGAGTGGGTTGTGAATAGATAAATGCATGAGTGCATGCATGAATGTAGGAATATATCGATGAATAATTGATTATTTATGATCAAAAGTTCCTAACTTAAATAAAAGAGAATAATGCAGAAAGACTTGCATACTCACAAATGTTTTCTTGCCCTCCTCCTTCTGTCGATTCATCTCTTTCGCCTCAGGACACAGGAAGACTTTGTACGTGAAGTTAGTCAAGAATACGAGAGCAATAATGGCGCCAACCATCCAGAAGTATGATCTTAATTCCACGCCGAACAGCTGATGGATGGATGGGTGGGTGAACATCATCATCATCGTCATCATCATCCTCATCGTCACCACCATCAACATCATTATCACCACCCCCATCATCATCATCCTCATTACCCCATCACCATTATAAATTGCAACAAAGAAAAACTCTCCTTGAAGTACTATAGAAGCAGGCGATACATTTATATATCTTTATAGAGACTATAATATATATAATAGGAAGATATATTTATATATCACTATTGAGACTATAATATATATAATATAGAGATATATTTATATATCTCTATTGAGACTATAATATATATAATAAGGAGATATATTTATATATCTCTATTGAGACTATAATATATATAATAAGGAGAATACAGAGGCGGGCAATAAGCGCCAAATGCGCACCAAACTGACCACGTATCGCCAGAGAGCCTCCCCGAAGAGGCCGTTGTGCACGTAAAGGAGCATCACAATCACTTGGCCCTCCGTCACGTCCAGTCTGATGCGCA
Source organism: Piscicola geometra (assembly GCA_943735955.1). Classification (NCBI taxonomy): domain Eukaryota; kingdom Metazoa; phylum Annelida; class Clitellata; order Hirudinida; family Piscicolidae; genus Piscicola; species Piscicola geometra. The sequence goes on along the minus strand of OX030958.1, from coordinate 4,893,063 downwards.
AGATATACGCACATGTGTGTGTGTGTGTGTGTGTGTGTGTGTGTGTGTGTGTGTGTGTGTGTGTGTGTGTGTGTGGTTGCAGCATTTTTGTGTCGAAGTGCAATGGGGATGGTGGTGGTGGGGAAGATGTTGGTAAGGGTGATGATGATGATGGTGGTGGGGTGATGGTGGTGGGGATGATGATGATGGAAGGAATGATGGTTTTGGTGGTGATGGTTGTGGTGGTGCTGGTTGTGGTGGGGAGGGTGGTGGTGGTGGGGATGATGATGATGGAAGGAATGATGGTTGTGGTGGTGATGGTTGTGGTGGTGCTGGTTGTGGTGGGGAGGGTGGTGGTGGTAGGGATGGTGGTGGTGGTGGGGATGGTGGTGGTGGGGATGGTGGTGATAATGATGATAATGCCTGATATTGGGTGAATAAAACAATGTGATGCCAATTTAATTGAATGATTATTGCCTAATTATAATTTAATCACATCTCTTCTTGGGCTATATCAAATAGATATTAAAGTCTATATAAAAGATGAATTAGAAAATCACTTTTGGCAATTTTCTGAGCATTGCAATATATAATATGTTAATGGAGGTTTCAAGTTTGATAAGTGCTATATTCAATAACTTTTAATTGTTTTCTATCCCTACTGACTATAAAATAAAGACTATTATAGACTATAGAACAGCCGAATCCCCACTTACATTCCAAAGTGCATCTTGGCAGTGACGTAGGTCCTCCACTGCGCGAGGAAGAAGATACTGTTGCCCGTCATGGAGATGATGACGAAGTAGACGGGGTAGGCGCCTATTTGCGTGCAGATGCATGCTCCCACCACGATCAAGACTATCGTCGTGGTGGTTGGTGGTGGTTGTTGGGGAAGTGTGTGGTGCAAGTGTCGTTATGGTGGTTGGAGGTAGCGTGTGGTGGAAGTTTTGTTGTGGTGGTTGGTGGTAGTTGGGGAGTGTGTGGTGGAAGTGTTGTTGTGGTGGCTGGAGGAAGTTGGGTAGTGTGTGGTGGATGTGTGTGTGTGTTGTTGTGGTGGTTTGTTTGGATTGATTATGTATGGAATGTAGTTGGAAAATGAATTGTGTCTAAGATATGATAGGAAATAATAATATACAATTTAAATTAAAACACTACACAAAGGTGAAGGCATACATTTTCATTTCTAATATAAGCTTTTTATTTAACAGTGATATAAACCAGATAACTTTACAAAATAAGATAGTTAACAAAAATGAAAATAAATCAACCTCCCCCACCCTTCCACCAACCCATTTAATAGAAAAAAAGCAACCACCCCCCATACTTTCACCAAACCATTTAATAAAAAAAACAATAAAAAACAACCACCCTTCCACCAACCCATGGACATGGCATCACAGCCATGGTCGAAGAGTTCTCCCAAGGGAGTGGAAGAAGAGGTGCGACGAGCCTGCTTCCCATCGATGGCATCCAGACTCTGGTAAGCAAACAAGCCCAGTGCACACAGTAGGTAACACCAAGAAGGTGCCTTGTGGATTAGGAATGGGTGGTCGGAGGTTTGATGTAATTGAAACTGAAGGTCATTTAAATTAATGAGTCATTAAAAAAATTAGTGTTAGTATTTTTTAAATTATTTTTTTAAAATTAGAATTTATTAATGTTTTTCAGCAAAATCTATCTAAAAAATTAAATCTAAAAAACTTTGGTAACTCACAGATCCAACACCGGTGGGGCAGTAGAGCATGAGGAAGACAGTGGTGACGATGTTTCCTATGAGACCAGCGAGGGTGATCGAGTTGGGAGCCCATGTGGTGGGAATCTGCTCCACCAACCAGTTCCAAAACACCTGCATCATTGGGTCTAGCAGTGAGTTGCCAGTCGTGGCATACTTGTGTTCTATCAGCCGATCCAACTGATATTCTGTTAATATTCGCTTCTTGGCCATTTTGTTTGGATTATCGATTTTTAATAACTGGCTAGGATTTATCATTAATTTCTTTTCACATTTATATGCGTTTATGAAGTCAAATTATATTTTTTATTCTTATATTAAATTGAGTTCATTTTTAACTGGGTTTTATATCTAAAGATGGTAATCTTGTCTATCTTTTGGCTAATATCTAGGAGACCAAAAATATGCTTAAAGTCTATGCTTTTACCGCTTGTAGTATAAATCGTAAAATGAATATTTATTTTTTATTGAAAAATGAATATCATAAAGAGTAAAAAAGCATAAGCACTTGCGAGTTCAAAAACTTCGCAATAATTGTGGAATGGTTCGATAACTGATAAACAAACCAAGGTTCTTTAATAGTTATTATTTATATGAAATTTTTATTATTATTTCAGGTATGATTTAATTAATATTGCTATAAACAATTTATTAAAAAATATTTTTATGTATTACATTAAAAATAATTCTAATAACTTTTAAGTTAAAAAATTGTTTTTCTCGATTTTAAGTTCAACTCATTGATATCCTACAAACAACACAAAAGTAGTTTTTAATGTCGATCCAGATTCTCAAGTACTTCAAGCACTAATCAGTCTTTTACATAGGCTTATTAATCAATCAAATAGTTTTCTATAGCACTCTTCCTCAAATTCAAGAGGAACACATTAATATAATGCAGAACCAATTTTATCTGTTGAAACTTAAAATGTACTTTATTAACTTTTTTCCATAGCTTTATGCATTGGAATAAAATTAATTTTTATTTACGCAAATCATCGTTATCATCATTCACTTTACCAAATCTGTAATTGGCGGATAATAAGAGACGACGACACAGCAATGCTCAACCAATCAGGTCTGTTAATGGCAGCGTTTACTCTTATACCTTCTCAATCCACGTTATCTCTTAAAGGCCTCGACGTTGATCTCTCTTTATTGTTCCCTGTAGCAACTTCATGGACACTGAGTCATGTCGGGAGATGTGGCCAAACCAAGTCAACATTCGATGCTTGTCAATTGCTAAGAGAGGTTCTTGTGGGTCATCCATTTTAATCTCATTGATGTTGTTGGTTCTGTACTCTAAGAAAGAGATGCCGTGTATTGCGAGTGCACACAAGAGAAAGTATTACAAAATAGAATTAACCCAAACGGGCACATGGTAACAAAACAAAGGATTAAAGATTCATACATTTTTAAAAGAAAAAAACTTCAAAGAAATATGTCTTCAAAATATTCTTCAAACTCCACTTCCCTACAAAAATTAACAAAATAGATTAAGATTAGATCAAAAATAGAATAATATATCAATGAAAATGTATCCATTAAATTTTAATTTTATCTATTCTAAATGTGAAACTAAAAGACATACTTTGATTTTTCTTTTTCAACCACTTTTTCTTGGCTCCAAACATTATCACCTTTAATTAATTATCCATAATAAAGAAATATAATCACACGAGGATTTCATTTTAATATTAGAAAATACTCTTGACCGATAAATTATGAATCTACCACCTTTGCTATTGGATTGACCTTGTTCGTTTTTCTCATTTTCTTCTTTTTCCTTTTCTTCCAATTCATCTCCGTCATCTTTATTCTTTTTTTGTGGCGTGCGATCTTCTTCGCTGGTTTCTCCTTTACGCTTTTTAGACTTTTTGGTCACTTCTCTCCTCCTGTTACAAACATAGTCTGAACTTAAATTGGGTAACAATTGTTAAAAAAATAGTTCCCAACAAGTTAACATAAAATATTGTTCAAATCCTCACGACTAAAACGTAACACACTTATGTCGGTAGTTGAGCTTGTATGAACATTCTGGACACAATCCTGTGTAGGGAATCCGTATAATTAATTCTTAAATAATATTTAACTCAAATATATAAAAAAGTAACAAAATATTTGTTGAAACAATGAATAAAAAATAAAAATATAAAAACAACGAGACATTAAAAAATATTTAAAAAACAATGAGAAATCCCAAAAGCAACAAGAAAAACCGACTGAGCTTCACGAGAGCATTCTTCCTGTGCGTCTGCTCGACATACGCGAAGTTCACCTCCCAACTCCTCAGTGCAGTCTCCTCCCCACACCTCTTCTCGCCACACACGAACTGTCCCTTGCCGCTCATCACCTCCTTCTCGACACGCCAGCGCATCGCTATCTTGCAGAAGCAGGAGGGGGAGATTCAAGTGTTTTACAATTTCAGTTTGCAAAATGTATCTTTCGAACTTTATAAATAATTTTATTAGGTTTTTAGAAACGACGATTCGATAAGAGAACAAACTAAAAACCTATTTAAAAAATAGAACATACAGAAACAACTCAGCAGTAACTCAGTAGCAACAACAGCCTCATACCTTGTTCTTCTTGTAGAGGGAGAGGTCGGCAATGCAGTACTCCTTGAACAACTTGTCGTAGTACTTCTTCGCCAGCCGCTTGCCCCTGTGTCACGGCACTGAAAGTCTTGTAAAACGCTCGATCCTCAAGAACCCTTATATCCTCTCCAGCATCGCCATATTTATTAATTAATTAAAAAGTAAATTTGAGAAATATAATATAATTTCACTATCGCAATGCTCCATTGTTAATATGTACCACTACACATATGTTCCGATGCGCTTGCAGAATACAAAGCCAAGAATCTAACCTTAAGCCAACATTTATTTGGGAATCTAACTCCTAATTTTTGAATAGGACAAAAAGCAGACGAAAAATTGGCAAACGGGTCAAAAAATATCTATATTCACGCTAGTTAGTATAGAATATATTATACGACTAAGACTATGTATCAACTCACCAAGAGTTCTTAAGAGTCTCCTCCTCCTCCTTATCTTCCTCCCACAAGAACTGATGGTTCTCTTCCAGTATGTCTCTGTCTGTCTTGTCCTTGGAACTGTGTGTGTGTGTGTGTGTGTGTGTTTGTGTGTGTGTGTGTGTACAATTAATATATAATGTTTTAAAGATTTCATGCAAACCTGTCTCTCTTGAAAACATTTCTAGAACCTCCATAATACAAAAGATAGTCGTTAATAAGCTTCTTATGTCTTGAGAACTGATGGAGGAAAAGGTTATTAATATTTAATTGTTTATATTTACACCAAAGAAGAGGTTAGAGGTGAACAAATAAAAGATTTGTGAAAAAATTATTTTTCGAAATGTAAAAATTTTAGTGTTAGTATTAAAAATGACAAACAGCATCTAAAGAAAGCAAATGAAAGCGTTCTCTGCTGTTTTCTTCCCTGAAAAGAAATAAATAAAAACATTGAAATAGATGCATAAAATTGATCCTATTATTAAAAAGATTAATTTAATAATTTTTTTAAATAACCGTGAGTATTCATCAGAGACAGTCGATTTTGAAGGAATCTTGACTCCCCTATCTATTCTATCTCCCAAGCTTTGTGGTCAAAATGTTGTGATATAAATCAGATTTGTATAAATAATTATATTAACTTGTTAGAAATGTTAAAAAGTCTATTATACCTTTTTATATTTTTTTCATTTTGAACTGAATCACATTCAGATAGCAAGTCATCTTCCTTTTCATACTGGGCAATTTATAATTCTAATTATTTTTTTTAATGAAATTGTAAATCAATAAAAGCAAAAACTTTTGAAATTTAAAAAGGGAATACTAAAACTTAGACTCTTAGACTCTAAGACTTAGAGGTACCTGTATTGACTCTGTATCTGTGCTATCATGTCTTGAACCTATTTGAATATATATATATATATATATATTTACATATTAATATTATTAAAATAGACCATTCAAATGTATACAATAAAAACTTTCAAGATATAAATTTTATATTATAAAAATAGTTAAAAGATACCAACGGCCTTTCATTATTTGCCTCTTGGGAGAGTTTCGAAATAAAAATAATTTAAACAAGAATAATATTTGAAAAATCAGAAAAAAGTAAGTTTTTTGAAGAACTTAAATTATTTGAAGACTCAGTAAGAAAAATTATTATAATGATTTAAAAGTAAACGAGTTGTACAAAGACTAAAAATATTAAGTTTTTAAATTCAATTTCAAAATTAATTATTTTTCATTTCAATATTCAAAAAATTAAATTTGGATTTTCTTTAAAATGTTTAGCACGGGCAGGCGTCTTCCGGTGTATTCAGTTCCACTGTCCAAAGTTTTCAGCAGTTTGCTTTTGAATTTTAACCGTCATCTCTCTACTCAACCTCAGTACTCGTTTAAATTAAAAATGGCTACAAAAAAGGCATTTGAGAGACTATCTAAAAACGTATTGCCCTCCAATTATGCGCTTACTTACAAGCCGAATCTCGAGAAGTTTACGTTTGAAGCCGACGCCGAGATAAGCATAAAGGTGGTCTTTTATTTCAGAATATCATTTTTTATTCTTTAAACAAAATACGTAATTTGAGACCGGCTCAATTGATAGGCGATTCAAAAGACAAAATCCTTGACGATAAACTGCTTGGAAATCGAGATTTCAACAGTCACGTACTCATCTGCCAGCCTTAGTAAGTTCTCTGGCGTCTTGATTAAATGAAATTCAATTAAATTTCGTTTTTCATTTTTAGAAATTGAGAAAGATATTGAAGTCGGCTACAGCAAGGAGCAAGAAACCGTGACTTTCAAATTTCCGCAAGAGCTTCCCGTATGTTATAACTTTTTTGTTGTTGAAATATTTATCTTTGTATTTTAAAAGTTATTGCATTTTGAAAAAATTATATACTTTTAAATACTAAATAATTTAAAAAAATTTTTAAACATATTTTACTCACTTGACTTGACCTATAAGGAGGGTGAAGGGAAGTTGTCACTGAAGTTTATAGGCCAGTTGAATGACAAGCTGAAGGGCTTCTACAGGAGCAAGTATGTGCACGTGTCGGGAGAGGAGAGGTACTCAGCTGTCACTCAGTTCGAGGTGGGCTCGCTTCTATATATATATTTTTTATAGTCTTTATTGAGCACGGTTTGACAGACGCAGGCCATGTTACATATATTTATATTCATATGTTACATGCACAATATATTTGCATTTTTCAATTTTTCAAATATTGTAAATAATATACTATACAGAAAAATTAAATATTAATAAATATTCTATATGGACATTAATAAAGCTCAAATTTCTAAAAGTATTTGAAGTTTTCAACATTGTCCCCTCCAACAGCCGACCGATGCGAGGATGGCGTTTCCATGCTGGGACGAGCCGGCCCACAAGGCCACTTTCGACATCACCCTGATCGTTCCTGCCGACAGAGTTGCCCTCTCCAATATGGTTTGCACTCTTATTACTTGATTGTATTTCTTCTCTTTATTATCTTTTTACTTGATTGCAAATACATTTCTTGTTATTTGTGGTTATTATACAAACTCCATTATTGAATAAATTCTCCCACCAAACTTTTCATGCTGTTCTACAAACTCTAGCATTCAATAAATTCACCCATCCGACTGCACTGCAAACACAAACACAAACAGCCAGTGGTGAAGGAAGAAGCAGTAGAAGGGGGTGCATTGAAGAAGATGACGTTTGCACGCACGCCCATCATGCCGACGTACCTGCTCGCCATGGTGGTCGGCGAGTACGACTACGTCGAGACGAAGGACTCGAATGGCGTCCTCATCAGGGTGTACACGCCCCTCGGCAAGAAGGAACAGGGCGCCTTCGCCCTTTCCGTGCGTGCTTTTTTGTCGTTGATGCCTTTTTATTTAATTGTTATTTATGTTTTAATATTCTTTACAATTTTTGCTCCTCTAGAGCTTTTGTTTCAGTTATGTGAAACACTTAATTCATCAAGGAAATATGTAATAAAATTTATATAGACACACACACAAAACACACACACACACACACGCGCACGCATGCACACACACACATGAACACACAAAGGTGGCGAAGAAGACACTACCCTTCTACAACGACTACTTCAACATCGCCTACCCACTGCCCAAGATGGACCTGATCGCCATTCCTGACTTCGCGGCAGGTTACCACATTTGCCATCATCCTTGCATCACCCACCAGAGGAATGGGGTTTCGTTTCGTTACAAAATGTTAAATGACTAAACCTTCAAGACCAACGAAACAATGACTTTAGACATTTTGATTTGACGCCAAAGAATGTTTTGAAGGATGAGGAGTGAATGAATGAATGGCTATATGGGTGCTGGCATGAATAAATGACTTTATAGACAAGATGCATAACGTCTAGCAGCACTAAAATACAATACAATATAACACTATACAATACAATACAACACACCACAATACAAGACAATACACCACAATACAATATAACAAAATACAATACACCACAATATAATACAATACACCACAATACAATTTAACACAATACAATGCAATGCACCACAATACAATATAACACAATACAATGCAATGCACCACAATACAATACAACCCAATACAATACAACACTCCACAACACAATACAACACAACACACCACAATGCAACCACACCACACCACAATACAATGCGGCTGCACAGGCGCGATGGAGAACTGGGGCTTGGTGACGTACAGGGAGAGCGCTCTTCTGATCGACGAGGAGAACTCATCCACCGAGAACAAGCAGCGAGTCGCCCTCGTCGTCGGTCACGAGATCGCCCATCAGTGGTTCGGTAACCTCGTCACCATGGTGCGTTTGCATGTGTGGGGTGGGGTTTGGGTGAGTGAAGATGAGTGTGTGTGTGTGTGTGTGTGTGTGTGTGTGTGTGTGTGTGTGTGTGTGTGTGTGTGTGTGTGTGTGTGTGTGTGTGTGTGTGTGTGTGTGTGTGTGTGTGTGTGTGTGTGTGTGTGTGCGTGTGCGTGTGTGTGTGTGTGTGTGTGTGTGTGTGTGTGTGTGTGTGTGTGTGTTTTATTTTTATGTTAACATTCATTGACAATCAATATGTATGGAAGGTGTGCGCGTCAAGCTTGTGTATGGTGTATTAAAAAAACTCTATGATATTATTCAGTGAATATGTTTTTTATGTCTTCATCAAAAAAAACTTTAAACTCATCTCAACATCACCCATACACATCATCACCCACACACATCATCACCCATTATTTCCTTTTCTCATGAACAAAAATCCTAACAAGCATCATTATTTCACCCACACACCATCACTCATCCCCCTCCCTGCCACGCACCAGGAGTGGTGGACGCACTTGTGGCTGAACGAGGGCTTCGCGTCGTGGATCGAGTACTTGTGCGTCGACCACTGCTTCCCCGAGTTCGACATCTGGACGCAGTTCGCCTCGCACACCTTCTGCGAGGCGCTCTGCCTCGACGCCCTCAAGAGCAGCCATCCCATCGAGGTGCTCCTTGGTGGTACGGTGGTGGTGGTGGTGGTGACATTGTGTAATTAGCGTCGTCACCATAATCAACATCATCATCCTGGTGGCATTGTTAGGATCGTCTCCATCAATCTCTTAATCATTAATATCGCCATCATTACCATAGTCTCCGTGGATCACTTTATTATTCTCATCACCATCGTCAGCAACCAACCACAACCATCATCACCATCAACCAACCATCAGCATCAACATCATCATCGGCATCACCACCAACCACAACCATAAACCAACCATCATCATCGGCATCACCATCATCACCATCACCACAACCATCATCATCGGCGTCACCACCAACCACAACCATAAACCAACCATCATCATCGGCATCACCATCATCACCACAACCATCACCATCATCAGCATCACCATCGCCATCACCACCATGACCATGGCAGGTGGAGGTGGGTCACCCGTCGGAGATAGAGGAGATCTTCGACGCCATCTCGTACAGCAAGGGCGCCTCCATCATACGCATGCTGCACCACTACATCGGAGACGCCGTTGGTGGTGGTTGTGATGATGATGGGGGGAGGATAATGGTTTGGGTGGCAGTGGTGATGGTGGTGTGGTGATTGTGGGGATGATGGTGTGGTGAATGTGGGGATGATGGTGATGAGGATAATAGTAAAGATGATGATAGTGAGGATTATTTTAAGAATGATGGTGATGATGATGATCGTCATAATGATGACGGACCACCACCGCCCACTCACCTACCACACAGGACTACAGGAAGGGCATGCACGAGTACTTGAAGAAGCACCAGTACTCGAACACCTTCACCGAGGACTTGTGGGCCGCCCTCGAGGAGGCGTCGCGCAAGCCCATCAACCAGATCATGAGCACGTGGACCAGGCAGATGGGCTATCCTGTAATCAAGGTGGGTGGGGGCGGGGGGTTGAGTTTGGGTTGAGGGGGTATTGGTTTAGGGTGGGGGGAGGGGGGGGGGTTGGATTAAGGGTGGGAAGGGGGTGGCATAGTTGAGTGTGGAGAGTATGGAATGGCGTAGGCAGGAGTAGTGAGCAGGGGCGTGGTTCGAGTGGATTGGTAGCTTCATGAATTCTTGATGCCCTAATCAGTCTGCAAGTGGCTGATCGACACCTGCCCACCCACTCGACAGGTGAGTGAACTGGTCGAGGGTCGCAAGAGGACGTTGACCTTGAAGCAAGAACGCTTCATCGCTGATGGCTCCAAGGAAGGTCACTTGCTCACTCTCACACCCACCCACCAAATTATCATCAGTATCATCATTATTACCTTATCATTTGTTAAACGCCAGACATTCGCACACACTCAAAGCACTTAAAACCGGCATGAAGTTACATTCGTTAATCTTACATAAAGACCAACCACCACAAACAAACACGCGCTCAAACAAGCACTACAAACACACACCCACACTGACAGACAGCAAGAGTTTGTGGATGGTGCCAGTGACGATTGGCACGTCGGGCGGCCTGCACAAGGTGGTGCTTGAGAAGCAGGAGGATCACGTGGTCCTCGAGGATGTCGACCCCGCCCATGCCATCAAGGTGCTCGAGTACCCTAGCCTCTGTGTATTTATCGCCTTCATTTAACGGACTTTTTATCAAACCTGACACCAAAAATCTGTGTATCGCTCTCATTTAACGGATATATATCAAACCTGACACCTAGTATCACCTTCATGGTCCATCTTGTACCAACGCAGTTGAACGTGGGAGGAGTGGGCTTTTATAGGGTGCATTATGATGCTCCGATGCTCGAGAAGCTGCTGCCCTCCATCAGCGATATGAGTCTCCCCTCCCGTGACCGCCTCACCCTCCAGGATGACCTCTTCGCCCTGGTCTGTGTGTTTGTTTTTGTATGTGTGTGTTTGTGTGTTTGTCACTCTGCGTGTCTGTATGCTCGTCACTGTGAGTTTCTACAAAGACAATGCCTATAGCAACCACTACACAACAACAACTATAACCACGACGACGACAACATCGATAACAACGCCAACAACAGTGCAAGGCGGGAGTCGCCAAGACGACGGACGTTCTCAAGGTGGCGAGTTCATTCAGTCAGGAGAGCAACTACACCGTATGGACGAGCATCAACACCAACCTCTCGGGCCTGCTGATGCTCTACCAGTACAGCGACTTTAGCGACGAGTTCAACGCCTTTGTCGTCAAGCTCTTCACGCCCATCATGAAGTCCATCGGATGGGACGGCTCGGAGTCCGAAGGTTGTAGTACGCTTTTTGTGTGTTTGTTCGTTTGTGTGGTTGTGTTGCTGCCTGGTGCGTGGATGGATGGGCGGGTTGGTCATTAGATGAATTGAATGAATGGGTATGTCGTAGTTGATTCGTTAAGCTTGGCGACAGGCAACTCACTATAAAAACAAAAATAAAAAACCCACAACAAACGACACCACACAAGGTCCTTTGGTGACGATGCTGAGGAGCATGGTGGTGGCGAGGTTGGGCAAGTGCGGCGATAATGAAGTTGTGGCAGAGGCGAAGAAGCGCTTCCAGGCGCACTGCACTTCACCGGACGCCAAGCTTCCTGGAGACCTCAGGAAAGCTGTCAGTTGTGTGTTTGTTTGCGATTGTTTACGTGGTGGTGGTGGTGGTCGTTTTTGCTTGTTGTTGTTGTTGGAGTGGTGATGGTAGTTGCGCTTGATTGATTGGTATTTTAGAGATTATATCGAGATTTTTTAGTGTGGTTTCAAGTTTTAGGAGGTTTCTTTAAAGGCTAAATTAGTAATTAGATACACCATTACCCATGCTTCCAGGTGTACGGCATTGTGCTGAAGCATGGGGGCAAGCAGGAGCTCGACCTCCTCATCAAGGTCGGCATGCCTTCAAACACTCGCTTCATCCGCAACTGTCATCCGCTGTCGCCATCAGGCAATCTCAATGATTTCCCTTCAACACCGCTTCCACCACCATTTGACTTCACCACCACGATGAATTACCGATACTTGCCCACTTACCGACACTTCGCCACCGACCGACAGATGTACAAGGAGGCGGACCTGCAGGAGGAGAAGGTGCGCATCCTGCGGTCCCTCGGCTCCGTCACCGCACCCGACCTCATCGCGCAAGTCCTCAACTTCGCCATCGGCGTGAGTGCAGTCTTTTGTGTGTGGTCTGTGTGCTTTCCAGTTTTTCGTCAAGATTTCTCTTTTTTTCTAATATGATCTTTTAATTAAAATTTAATTTTCAATTAATTAAACGGTAACTTAAAGTAATAAATTACTTAGTGACCAACCATCCACCCCACCTCCATGGCCCACATTTAATTTTTAATAATTTAAACTGGAATTGAATTTTCCCAATCATTCAACAACCGACCATCTACACTTCACCTGCACGGCGCGTTAAAGTAGATACATAAATCACTTAGCAAGCACCTATCCATCCCACCCCCACGGCACACACACACAGCCTGACGTGCGTTCGCAAGACTCGGTGTTCGGCATAGTGGGAGTGACGGGCAGTGTGGCGGGCAGGCAGCAGGCGTGGGACTTTGTGAAGGAGCACTGGAAGGAGTTGCACGAGAGGTACCAAGGTGGCTTCCTCTTGGCCGGACTCGTCAAGGTGCATGCGAGGCTGCGTGGTGTCGATGGGTGGTGTGCATGGTGGAATGAAGGAGGTGGTGTGGTCTTGATGATTTGGCGTGGAGGTTTTTTAAAGTAATTTTAGGCGTGAATTTGAATGCTTTTGGAATGGAATGAAAGGGGGATGGAGTGGTGTTGGTGTTGGCATGGAGGTTTAAGGAACCTTACGCATGCATTTGGTGGGTTCGTGGAGGCATGAGGGAGGGAGTTGGCTAGCGATGATGTCGAATTTCAAATGTCTCTTAACTGTCGCTAATGCACCCATCACAGCACACCACTGGCGACTTTGCCAGCACTGAGGCGGCTGAGGATATCGAGGTTGGTCGATTAAATTATATCGTAATTTATAATATTTATTATTATTATTATTATTTATATTCCAAATAATGGAACACGGTGTTGTTATTTTTATCGGGTATGGGCATTGTTTGCGGCCATTATTTTTATTCTATGTTATGTAATAAATATTTATATAGCATGTTACCAGTGACTAGGTATACATTTTTTCTCTACACACCAAGTTTATATTCTTCCCAATGTAAAATGAAATAGATAGTTTGTTATAACCTTCTGACGTTCACTGCACCACAGGCGTTCTTCACGAAGAATCCAGTGCCGTCTGCCGAGAGGAACATCAGACAGAGTCTCGAGAACGTGCGTCTGAACGTGCAGAGACTCAAGAGGGACTCGCAAGACGTGAAGGCCTTTCTCAAGTCTTACCAGTGATCACATGCCCGTCCTTCCCCAGGATGTGTGTTTGTGGTAGCTTCAAGTTTCCACGTCAACTTTCCACTTGTTTGATGGATTTTGTTTCGTGTTTATGCAGGCTATGTGGCTTGTTCGAATAAATTTCACAAGCTGTTTTTGTTCCTAGAAATTGATTTGAATTTAGTTTTTATTTGTTTCAATAAAAATTGAAACGCGCGAGTCTTAGGACACGTGATAGTTGTTTCAACTAAGCCGAAGACGTGGTTTGAGATTAAGATATTTGAAGCTTGCTTATTGATCACTTAGCAAATATTGAAGTTTCCTGTTTATCGATTTAAGAACAGAAGAACATTGTATTATCACATCGGTGGTTATCTTACTTCTCGCATGATTTTTAAGCTTTTAATCTACAAAAGTCTATATAAAGACTTTTTAATGTTAAAAAAGCATTCAAAACTTTAAATTCTCGAATTAATAATGGCATTACTCTTTCTCTCACTACTGTCCATCCTCCATGTGGTCCATTCGGAATGTGAGTCTCGTTTGTATGCCACTAAGTGCATGGCATTGCCACTCATTGTTTAAAAATATATTCTATAATTTTTTTAAGTGATCAAATTTTTAGTTTGTGAAACAATTGCCGGCGTGGAAATTTTATAAACTTTTTCTACAACAGACGTGCACGGGTGCTATTTAACGTTGGACGCGCACACTCTGGGAGGTGAGCTGAAGACGGGTGTTAAGTCGGCTGGTGATTGCAAGCATGCATGCAAGAGGGAAAAGGATTGCATGTACGGATTCGACTGGGACACCCTCAAAAAAGAGTGCTACATCTCCAAGACTGCCACCATCAACAGCGGAGCTACTGGCGTTTATCATTACGAGTGCAGAAGTTAGTTGCTTCAAAAGTATTCATTTTTCCATTTATATTAAATACAATAATAGTAGATAAAATTATATTTTAAGTTTATAAAATATATGTTCTAATAATACCTTTTTAGAAGCCAGTGAATCAATTACTGAACAAGGTAAATCTTCATTTCGCCAAAAAAGACTTAAATTTTGTGAAAAATGTTATTTAATGAAATAAATAAGTTACATATTTTCAATTTTCAGATTTCGCATGCTCGAAATTCAAAGACAGCAACACTCTGGGAGGAGAAAAAAGAGCGGATGCTAAGTCTGTGGAAGATTGCAGGCAAGCATGTTTGAAGGAAAAGGGTTGCATGTACGGATTCGACTGGGACACCACCAAAAAAGAGTGCTACATCTCCAAGACTGCCACCATCAACAGCGGAGCTACTGGAGTAGATCATTACGCTTGTAGAGGTTTACATTTAGTTTTTTGTGTGATTATTTTTGAAAACATAGTAATAAGTATTTTTAAATTTAAAAAAAAAAGTTATTCTAAGTAACAAGTCAATCAATCAATCAATTAAATGGATTTCTATAGCGCTCTTCCTCAAATTCAAGAGCGCTCAAGTTGTGAAATTGTCTATAATTTTCAAAAATGTATATGATAGAATGATTTTAAAACCTTCAGGTGCTAGTGGAGTTAGGGCTGAAGAAGGTAAAATGAAATAAAATTAAAGAAGTAATAAATATTATTTTGAAAAAGGCAGTTTATTATTTAAAGAGAAAATTAATTTTCAGGTTGTGAGTTAACAACGCTGAAAGACAGCAACACACTGGGAGGAGAGCAAAAAGCGGATGCTAAGTCTGTGGAAGATTGCAGGCAAGCATGTTTGAAGGAAAAGGGTTGCATGTACGGATTCGACTGGGACACCACCAAAAAAGAGTGCTACATCTCCAAGACTGCCACCATCAACAGCGGAGCTACTGGAGTAGATCATTACGCTTGTAGAGGTTTACATTTACTTTTTTGTGATTATTTTTGAAAAAACATTAATAAGTATTTTTTTAAGCATTTTAAAAGTTATTTCAAGTAACATGTTGTAAAATTGTCTATAATTTTCCAAAATGTAGATGATGAAACGCATATAAAACCTTCAGGTGCTAGTGGAGTTAGGGCTAAAGAAGGTAAAATGAAATAAAATTAAAGAAGTAATAAAATATTATTTTGAAAAAGGCAGTTTATTATTTAAAGTGAAAATTAATTTTCAGGTTGTGAGTTAACAACGCTGAAAGACAGCAACACTTGGGGAGGAGAGCAAAAAGCGGATGCTAAGTCTGTGGAAGATTGCAGGCAAGCATGTTTGAAGGAAAAGGGTTGCATGTACGGATTCGACTGGGACACCACCAAAAAAGAGTGCTACATCTCCAAGACTGCCACCATCAACAGCGGAGCTACTGGAGTTGATCATTACGCTTGCAGAAGTAGACTTTTTGTTTTAAATCGTTCTGTAAAAAATGTTATTTTTTATGCTTTAAAATTACTAAGCCATAAAATTGCATAAAAGATTAAAAATTAATTTTACTTATTATACTTAGTCTTATAAAAAATTTAGGTGGAAGTAAACTCATGGCAAAAATAGGTAAAAAAAAAATAATTCAAATTTTTCATAAACATTTTAATAAATCTATATTATTTTTTACATTGATTATAATATGTTAAATATTGAATCATTGGATAGATTGTGTAAAACTTTAATAAAATTTAATAAAATAATGAATGGCAACGGGTCGTAGTCAGAATCCGCTTACCCGAATAGAAATAAAGTTAATTAATCATTTTCAAACGTGAAATGTTTTTTCTAAATTCATTAACCGTTGAAAAAAGATATATATCTACTTTTTAATTGGTATAAGAAACTCGATATAATTTTTATAATTGATTTAAAAAAAATTTTGTTATAGCAAATATTTGTCAGTTTACTTTTTAATAGACTTAATTCACTCAATAAACATTCAAGAGATTAAAAATTTTATAAAAAAATTTCATGAATTTTTAAAAAATTATTTACATTTTCAAATTAAGGTTCAATAATCCGCAACTAAAAAATCTCGCTAGTCCCGACCGTGAATCGGGAACCTGGATACCCGTTATCCTCTCTAAATAATATTAATCAATCAATCAATCAATCAATCAAATCAATTTCTATAGCGCTCTTTCCTCAAATTCAAGAGCGCTGGTAAATGAATTTGTTAAACAGATATGTCTTCAGATCCGTACGAAAAGTAAATAATGATATAGAAGTAGTTAAATAAGGAGGTGATGAGTTTCAAATATATGGACATCTTTAAAGAAGGGTCATCTAAGTAAGGTAATAATTGTCTAATACGTCAGTTTTCAATAGATAATACTATTATCATAATAGACATAAACAGTCATGTGTAGAAGATTCGTTCTGACAGTCTGTCCTTCATCTGCAGAGCTCATTTGCCTTGTGAAGTAAGTAGCAAGTGGGTGCTTACAAGCTGTGCACTGGTGTTCAAATTGAGACCCTGGCACTTCTTCATAAACACAGTCATGTATTGAAGATTCGTTCTAACAGTCTGTCCTTCATCTGCAGAGCTCATCTGTTTTGTGAAGTAGGTAGCCAGTGGGTTTTTGCAAACTGTGCATTAGTGCTCAATTTGAGGCCTTGGCACTTCTTCCTTTTAAAATAGGTTTTTATTGTAGTCCGTTAGACAGTTATTGGTTGAAGATTTTAATTCCGAGAGCAAGATAAATTTAAAACCAGAAAACAAGAAAAGATATAAATTATAGTTACTATAATTATTTGAAATTAAAAAAACTAAATTATTAGATAAGAAGACAAACTATTTAACAAAATCATTAAACGGTTAAAGCGGCTGCCAAGATGGCAGCTGCTAACCAAAGTAAAATCAATACAGTAATTATTACGAGTTCTTTTAAATAAAAACATTATTTATCATTAAAACAATTCTTTTTTTAGATTTCAAATGTACGAAGGTCAAAGACAGCAACACTCGGGGAGGAGAACAAAAAGCGGATGCTAAGTCTGTGGAAGATTGCAAACAAGCATGTTTGAAGGAAAAGGGTTGCATGTACGGATTCGACTGGGACACCACCAAAAAAGAGTGCTACATCTCCAAGACTGTCACCATCAACAGCGGAGCTACTGGAGTTGATCATTACGATTGCACTATTTAGAAAAATGTTTAAAATCCAGATTTTATTCACTTCAAATAAACTAATTTAAAAAGCTTTTGAAAGTATTTGTCGTGAAAGCGAAAACTCAAGTCTGTCATACTTTACCGACAATATGGTAGAAAGACCGACAAACAAAACCGCTTCGTTGGTTCGTTATAGCGACGGAGAATTTTCATTAAAATAATTTTCATTCATGAATTTTTCATCTTCCTTAAGTGACACAAAATGATATATTTCGCAGTTACTGGTTCCTATCTTTTCCAAATCAGTTATACTTTTTTAATGTTGAAAGTTCTTGTTTTTGAAACTCTACAATATGGATCGTCAAAAGTCACAATTTTGAAAATAGTCTGTTGAATATATCGGGGTCGGCCCATCTATAAAAAATTATTTGATTAATTGAATGATAAAAAAATCGTTTCCATAAATTATAAATCTCGAATCTCATAAAATCCAAAAGAGTTTCAAAATCTTTAAACAAATACGCTCAATTAAAATCAATTCATGAATCTAAAAATTTAATAAACTTCCTTAGAAAAACTATTTCTAATCTTTCCAAATTAAGTTTTCAAAACAAATTCGTAATATTTTTCCGATTTTGACAAAAAAACCTAAAAAATGAATCATTTCTCAAATTATAAATCTCAAATCTCATTAAATCCAAAAAAGATTCAAAAACAAAAGCCAAATAAGCTCAAACAAAATTTTTTAGACAAAATATTGAAAATTTTCCCAAATAAAGTTATTGGATTTGTTCAACACCAGTCAATGGGATACTGCCTACACCCTGAAAAATTGCAAACTTTGCATTTAAAAACTATATTGGCACATCGAGTGTTCTTTAAGCCATCTAGGGTCTGCAATATCACCATGGCAAAAACTCTATAAATCAACTCAAATAAAATAGAAAGTTTGAAAGCTTATCAAACTTGTTGAACATTTAAGAGTTCAATCTCAGTCTGATTAAAACCAATCCTTTCCTATATAAAAAACGATTTCTTTTGTAAAAAGCGCTCTAGAAATAGTTGTGATTGATTGATTACTCTGAGCTCGTTTGATAAGAAATCGCCTTATTTTTTTGGATATTTAATAAAAGCCATTAAAAACTGTAACTTTTTAATTTAGTGATTTCAAAAATTATCTAGCTTCACATAAATACCGTAAAATACAATATCTTCGTACACTTTTACATAGTTGGTTTTTCAAATGTTACGAAGTAAGAGGTAATTTTTCAACTAATTACCAAAAACTCTAAATTGATAAATAATTTTGTGATGAACTTGCTTCTTTTTTGAATAAAATAAAATTTATCAGTTTTTGATAGATTTTTTGGAAAAAGTAATTAAATTCTATGATTAAAAAAATTTGAAATTAAATGAAAAAGAATAATTCTGGTAAATTAGTTTAAGTTAGAAAAAATTTCACTTATTTTTCTATGAATGCTAGCGAAATCTAATTTAATAATACTTTGTTAAACTTTTTAAAAATTATATTTTTCATTTTTTAAAAGTTTAAAAATATTAAAAATAATGTCTAATTATAATGCGCCAAAGCATGCAAATGAGGTGCCACTCACACGACCTAAGTCGTGAAACACTGCATCATATACACTAGGTATATGATAGCTCACGGTTGGCTAAACAGGGATTCGAACTGGCGACCTTTAAGTTGCAGATCCAACGACTTTACCATCTAAGCCAACCCGCTCGCCAAAAATAATATGATAATATTATTAAAATTCAGTTACGATACTTTCATTGTTCGCCATAGTTACCACCATAGACATTCTAATTTTAAAATTTATGTAAAAACCTAGGGTTTAAAAAACAATGATTTTTCTAAAAATGATAGTGTACGAATATTAAGGGTTTACGTAATATATGGTATTTTACGGTAGTTGATTTTGATTAGTCAAGTTAAATTATTCTTTTTTTTCAAAACATAGGTATGTATAAATTATAAATTGTATAATATACATACTTTTAAAGTTTAAAGATGCATATTTTCAACGAAGGGGTTTGACAAACAGTTTTTTATTTCTTACCAGTATCACGTGATCATTCATATGCATTACGAATATGTTTTTATTTTGTGTTATATCATTATTCATAACCGAGTGGCCTTGAAGCTCATTCGTATTGACGCCACGTTAATAATACTCGTCGTTGCATTTTTATTGATAAATCTTTTGAAGATGAATTTTCCTTCATTTTAACGTTAAGAAATACTTCTGTGGCTGAGCATGTATGTACAAGCGCATCCTTTAGTTGTTGACGGGTTACTTTTGCATACGGTTATGCTTGGAGTTGTTTTTTTACATTTTCAGTTATTTTATAAATTTTTTCGTTTATTTACTTTTGGGGCTGAACTTACAGTCGTTTTATGTAGAACTTGTCTCATTAAGAATTCGTCTCATCTAAAACTTCAACAGACAAAAAATTAAAATTCCTATTTTAAAACTTTCTTGATAATTTATAAGTCTTCAAACATTGAAATATAAAACAAATAAAAAATGTGTGCAACCCTCTTCCCCGTTTCTTTTTTCCAAGCTAAGAGCCTGACTTGAAATAAATTCACCATCTGTTACATTATAATGAGAGAATTGTTGCAGTTAGGCAAAAACCGATAATTGAGATTGAGAGTAACTTGAAGAGGGTTTACAAAATGCATTGCTACAAAAATTATGCATTTGAAATATTTATTGAAAAAATAATTAAACACTCTGGCATTACCCCCGAACTCACTTTTAGACTGTTGGCAAGAACCGACAAAAAAATTTTATAACTTGAAAAAGTGCTTAATGGAAGAAAATAAAGACAGCATTGTGCAATATTAAAGTAATATCTTTCGTGCATATATTGCAAAGTCGAGATTGTTGATTCAAAAACAGCGGGGTATTGTTTTGTTTCGTCAAAAGCAGTCTATATAAGACTTAGAATTTTGAGGTTCGAATGAAACACTTGGTAGTGCATCAAGTTGCAGAGATGGCGACTGTTACCCTCTTCTTGCTTCTCTCCCTCCTCCATGTGGTCCACTCTGAATGTTAGTTAAACTCTCTCTTTACAGTCTACCTATTACTTTTTCTATAAAGCTTTGAGAATTATGTTGTTATTATGTTGTTGAATTTGTAAATCTTGATTGAAACATTTGCCAACTCTGATTTTATTTCATTTAATAGCATCCTTTTCCATTCAGTCTTGATTGGTTGCATTGTAACGAAAGACGCTCATACCTATGGAGGAGAGCGGAAGGCAGACATTAAGTCGCCAAAGGAATGTAAGAAAAAGTGTCTGGAGGAAAAGGATTGCATTTACGGATTCGACTTTGACTTTAGAAAACAACAGTGCTGGATCTCCAAGGTCGCAGACGTTAACACAAGAGTTAAATCAATTTCTCATTACGATTGCCCTGGTTGGTTGTTTTACCTTATTTTTCTTTATCTTTCGGAAGAATATAACTTAGTTTAATAAGCTTTCAAAGAAATTTTTAAAATTGTATGCACAATATTGTTTATTTTATGTAAAAACAAGTATAAATTGGCATATTTGTTTCATAAAACCATTTCAGAAGCAAAAGATATCATTGCTTTAGAAGGTTAGTTTTAATTTCGTTAAACAAACCACCAATACATTTTAAAATCAAAGAAATTAAAAAAAAATTTTTGCATTTTTTTGAGTAAACATAAAAAACACTTTGATAAGAAATTCCAATAACATTTTTGGATTAGAAGATCATATTGGCTGAATTCACATTTTCATTTTTAGATTTCAAGTGTACGAAACAAGAAGATTCTCACACTCTGGGCGGTGAAGTAGAAACGGATGTTATGTCGGTAGAAGAGTGCAAACAAGTATGTTTGAAGGAAGAAAGTTGCAAGAAAGGATTCGACTGGAACCTCAAAACACAAAAATGCTGGATCTCCAAGAATGATAGTGTTATCCGCCACGCTCAGATTGATCATTACGTTTGTAACGGTTTGTTCTTTAAGTTTGTTTTATTTTAAAGTTGTAAAAGTAAATTGCCTTTATCATTTGCCTTAAAAACTTTTATTATAAAGTAATTAGAAAACTTATAAAATTAGAAAATTAGAAACATTAATTAGAAAACTGAAACCTTCAGGTGGAGGTGAAATCGAAGTGAAAAAAGGTTATACAAAATTCAATTCATTAAGTATAAATATTTCATTGAAAAAATACTTTAAAAATGGTCACATTTTTTAAACCTTCAAGCTTGTTTAATGGAATAAAACATCCTTATTGATTTCAATTACATCATTCTTAGAAATTTATTTGAATTATTAAATTTATTTTATTATATTAATAATAATTTTGAATATACATAAATAGATTGTGAATTGACGAAGTTCAAAGACTCGCGCATTTTCGGAGGAAAGTTAAAAAAGGACGCCAAGTCGGTTGAGGATTGCAAGAGAGAATGCCTGAAGGAAAAGGAGTGCTTGTACGGATTTGATTGGAACCTTCGAACACAAAAGTGTTATCTCACGACGCATAATGCTGAAACTTCCTATGTGGATTCGGTTGATCATTACACCTGCAAAGGTGGGTGGAAAAACGAATGATAGGAGAATTGTTAACATATTTTATTTCTATCTGAAAATAAAACTTCACCAGGTATAACTGATGTCATTGTGAAAAAGGTAAATTGAGTTTCTTTGTTAAATCATAGCCTACTTTATTTATCTTAAAACAATATAAAATACAAATTTATAAATTAAAGAACTTCTAATCATTGACTTCTTTACAAGAATATAAACATTTATAAATTCTAATTATTATTATTGAATCATTCTCGAGAACTTCTTTCAATTAGAATATAAGTTCATGAAATAAATTCATTAAAACAATTATTTTTGATTTTTTAGACTGTTTGAAACGAGTGCTTTATTTCCAAAACCAGCACCATAGGAGGGAGCGAGACTTTTTAATCTAGTGATTGATTATAATAACTAATGTTTTTTAAAAAATCTAAAATTTGACTTTTTAACAATATTTATTTAAAAAATAATAAAACAATAAAAAATCGTTTGATCACTCAAATAAAAATTCAGAAAACTACATATTTAATGGAACACTACATTTTAATATAATTTCAATCTGTTTATTGAATTAAAAATAAATAAAATAATACCAAAATTAAATCTTGTTCAAGGTTGAAATATAAATAATTTAGCTATGCTTTATATTTAACTTAGCTATGAATTAGATTTTGATCAGCATGGAGAAATATTCTGATTAGGCTCTATCCGATTTGAAAATGTATGGCCAAACAATGAAGCATCTAAAACATTAAATTTCATAATAATAACTTAACACTCTGGCATTAGCCGTCGAAAACGCTTGTAAACACTTAAAAAGCACCGTTAAAAATGTATAATTAGAAAAAGTGATTTACTGGGAGAAAATAAAAACAGCATTCCTTTATAATAAGATAAAGTCGTTTGTGCAAATATTGAAAAGTCGAAATTGTCGATATATAAACCGCGAGGTATTGTCTCATTTCTCTAAAAAAAAGTCCATATAAGACTTAGAATTTTGAAGTTTGAATGAAATAGTTCGTAGTGCATCAAGTTACAGAGATGGCGACAAGTAAGGAGACCGGGGCAAGATGACGAATGTCTTATTTTTTCAGTTTTTCACTAGTTAAGAGCATGAAACGAACACTACTGGCTCTCCTACCTCCCTTTCGTTAAATAATTTTATGCAAACGCTGAAATCACTATTTTAGTTTTAGTGGTGAAGCTTTGATTTTTTCCCGCGGTCACGTTATAACTTTTATGCACGTTTAAATAAGCTTTTCTGTACAAATAGGTAACATACTTCGTTTGAAAATCATATTTATTAGTAGTTTGTTTATAATACTACCTATCAACATAAATTGTTGTCAATTAGTTGACTTTATACATGGCAATAAAAACGAAAATTTGTAACTAAGCAGTTTGGGACAAGATGGTCGGGGCAAGATGACATGCTTGTCATCTTGACTCGTTTTTCAGAATTTTCAAAAATAAATATGATTATGATACTGGAGCTTTTGTGCTGATTAATAATTAGTTATTTATTATAAAGTAAGAAATTAACGCTAAGAACCAATGCTGTAAATTATAGATAATCACAGATGTCTAGATTTCATCCTATTTTCATGATATTAAAACTTGATTTATTTTATTTGATATTTTCAAAATGTAAGAACATTGTTAAAATTTGTTTGACCATTTAAAATATTCAAAAGATTAAAACTTTAGACTTTTTCAGTGTTGTCATCTTGCCCCGGTTCTGAGGCAAGAGGAAAATTTAGTAGGGTTGTAGAAAAATAAATTTATTCTTTAGTTATATTTATTGAAAAATAAATGGTGATATATTTATCACAAAAAATGAATGCTCTAACAGTTCATTAAAAAAAACTTTCTAATATTTTAAAATAACATAACAAAACGATATAAATCGTTAACCAGGTCACCTTGCCCCGGTCTCTTATACTTTCTTCTTACTCCACTCCTCCTTCATGCCTAGTTGATGACAACAAGTGCCTTCTTCTTAGACTTCGCACAAAGCTAAAAGCTCAATTATGTAGGTGGAGAAGCTTCTTTGTAGCAGCACGGACTCTTAGGAATAGTCTTCCACATAGACTCAAATCCTCGAGCTCGACTGCGACATTTGGCCGTTTTAAGACAAAGAATGCCAAAAAGATGGCATGAATACGGAGTTAGGGTTAAGGTATATTTTTGTTAATGGCTGTTTTGTCCAAGGTCTATTTTGTCCCTAATCCGAATCGAAGGCATAGAAAGGTAGCAGACGGTGGAAAAGAGGTAGTTAAATAAATTGGAAAGAAACTCAACTTCAACGGTCTTGGATTGACTCTTAACTTTCGAGTCCAAGAAGTTTATTCGTATGATTACAATATTTATAATACAATTTTATGCTCAAAAGTTTTATTGACTGAATATGCATTTTTAAATAAATAAAACCATCAAAAAATGTCTAAAAAGTATAACTTGAAAGCGTGATTTATTTGAATAAGGAATGGATGTTGTGTTGACTTTCAAGTACATGCAATTAAAACATTAACTAATAGACATTTTTATCATCAAAAGCCAACGGAAAATATAGAAATTGTATGATATAAAATCGGTGAAACAGAATAGAGAATATCGCAAAGGTGCTCTAAAAGTTAACATTCTTGCAATGACAGCTCTTTATAAAGTATAGATTTAAAAAGATTTCAGTAAAAATAAACATATTGATTTTTAAATATGAAAGTTGCATAAAATATTTGTAAAACCATCAAAGAGTAGAAACAAAAAAATTGGAAGAGAAATACAAGTACTAGCGAAGGGACGCAACAATTCAAGCATCACTATCATCGGTCTTGAGGTCTGTCGAACTTGCCTTGTGCATCCTGGACGGCTTGGGAGGCAGTGGGGGCACAGCTTTTGGCGCTTTTTTCTCAGACGTTTCACTATCATCATCCAAACCAGAGAAATCTGTAGCAATGAAAAATATTTTTATGGTTCGCACTTTAAAGAGCTATTTAACAATGCATTGTTATAATAGTATTATAATAAAACCGAAAATTAACCGAAACCAAAAATTAACCTGTTAAACGCTTGATTTTTTCAGCAGAAGTGGAAAGACAAGGCTGTGAAATAGATTGTCATCGAGATCAAGTAATTTTAATTCTCAAAAAAAAGCAAAAAGTACTCAAAGTAACTAAGCAATTAACGCCTCGAACCTGCGATCCAAGTTCGTTCGGCACGTGCCTCATTGAGTTTCTCTTCGCCTTCAACTCCTCCATCGACGGCATCAGCAAGCCCTTGCTCGCAGGCAGCACTTGTCTGCGCATGGGCGTGGGAGCTGCTTGGGGGGGAGTCGTCTCGGTGTTCTCTGGAGGCTCAGTCCTGAATGCCTTGGGTGTGTACTTGGGTCTGGTGGAAGGCAGCTCTGGAGCCTTACTCTTGCTCCTGATCACCGGCAAGGGCGTTTGACCTTCCTCTTCTTCTTGCTTGCTCACCTCCTTCCTCGTATGAACGATCTTCGGAGTGATGGCACTGGACGCCTCATTCTCGCTCAGTCCCTTCATCTCCCTTCTGCCCTTCGTAGCGGCCTTGTGGTGGTCAGTAGCCAACTCGTCGCTGACACTCCGCCCCCTCTGTATGATAACAGAAGGTGCTGTGTTCTTGGCACGACGGGGTCTGTCCTTCGCCAGGTGAGTCAGTCGAGGAGCGGAATCTTTCAAGTCATCGAGATCGATCGTCGCGACCTCTGGCGCAGTAGTTGTTGGAAAAATTCCACTTACCTTTGGTGTTGCTGGTGTGGCAGGTGTCGCTGGTGTGACAGGTGTGGCAGGTGTTGCTGGTGTTGCTGGTGTGGCTGGTGTTGGTGTGGCTGGAGTGAATGTCGGCGTGACAGGTGCTGCCTTGCTGACCGGAGACGACATTGCATCGGAGTAGACCGACTTGGGAGAGGCTGGAGCGTCCTCAGGATAGAAGTTCATCAGCGAAAGTTCGAAATTAGCAGCTGGAAGGGTTTTAATTGGAGTGGAAGAATACAATAATAATAATAATAATAATAATAATAATAATTTTTATATACAATGAATAAAAAGTTTAAGATAATTATAAAAAAAATAATATCTGAAGCTCATTGAATCCCAAAAGCACACCATAGTTGGAGACGGGTCTTGTGAGCTTGTTGCTATTGCTTCGTTGTGGCTGTTTTGTGCGTGGCAGAGTGCTTGTAAAATACCTCAATAATATAATATGAAAACTTAAAAACACCTCAAACATTGAAAACCACATCACCACCATCCAAACCACTCCAATCCACCCTGCACTCACCTCATCATCTCCATCTCCATTCTTCTCACCAACCACCTCCTGGTTTCGACCCCTCTTCTTCACTTCCTTCGCCACGCCCACAAGCGAAATCATCTTCTTCAACTTCAGGTACTCGGGATCTTCTGACCTCAATATGCCCTCCTCTACCATCTGATTGGACAGCTTGCTGCATACGCTTTTCTGATTGGATGGATGGATGGATGGATGGATGGATGGATGGATAGGGTGTCCCTAGCGGAAATGGTTTTGAATAGGAATGGTAAGTAGTGCTAGGAAAATGTTTTTGGACCGTTTTTGAAACGTAAACAATTTGAAAAATTATTAAAACAGTATTTAAAAAAATAATGTATCAAATATCTATTAAAAATGGCAAATAGAACCATACAACTATTACCATCACGCTCAAAAGCATCGCAATCATCACCACTACTCTGACGTACAGCATTGCAAATGGCTTGTTCGGTCGAGAAGGGCACACTATTGATGAGCAGTTCGTTGAAGCCATAGCACCTGTCTAGCAGAACGCTGTGCTTGAAAGCGTTAACTTGTGAACGGAGGAGAGCCTCGATTTTAAGGCAAATGTGGGTGACTTCTTCTTTTGTTAGTCCCGCCTTAGGAAGTTCGTCTGCGCTCTGTGTTAGGGATGTGTGGAACTTTTGGCTTTAAATCAATGCGTGGAAATAAAATTGATTTAGTCAAAACGGAATATGTGATATTTAACCGTGGAATCATCGTAATTAAAATTTTTTTTTTTAATTAATAAAAAAGTTTTTACAATTTTTATTATTCAAGTACTAAAAGGCATTTAGAATGCAGTCACGTTGACGGCTAGAGTGGTCGCGAAGTCTTGCTTTACTTTATCGTCAAATTCCTCTGTCAGCCACTACAGGAATTAATCTAAATTATTCTTTATTCTTCATTTAATTAAAAAATATAATTTTTAAAATTGAATTTTGTAATCATATTTAAATTGTAGAAAATAAATTTTTAAATAATATTTAAATTGGAAAAATTAAACTTTGTAATAATATTTAAATAGAAACAATTAAATCTTAATTAATTCGATAAAGAGCGAACACCTCGATGTACTTGTGGACCGTGGAGCTGAGTTGTTGGACGAACTTCATGTCATCCTCCTCTCTCTCAGTGCAGAAGGCAAATGTATCCAGAAAAAACTGTAATTCAAAATAAATTAAATTATTCTACTTCATATTAATACAATAAAAAAAGATAAATACAAAACCACATTCCAGCAGTACAGCCACCAAGCCACCAAGACACCTTCCTGATCTGCTTCGCTTCGAGGAAGGCCCTCTTGCAGGCGTTGAAGGCGCCAAAGTGCTCATCGAAGCTTTCGTCGGCCCCATCGCTACTCCTCCACTTCAGCTTCAGACTGTCCACCTGCTCGATCACCGCAGACAACTCCACCAGTCTGTCACCCATCGCCTGCATGGAGGTGGAGGGTGGTGTTTGAAAGTTTGCGTGAATTAATGGCGCGAAGGATGATTCGTGGATTGTATTTTTTGAAAATGAATATGAAACTTTATTTTCTGTACGCTTCTGCACCATCAGACACTTTCCTAGGCACCCTTCTCCCTATCACCATCCTTTTTAATCGTTATTCAAAACATACTACAACAACTTGAACCAACATCAAAAACACCGAAATAACCACCATCACAACCACCAACATCACAACCACCACCATCACAATCGACACAACCAAAACCCAAACGACTCCCCATCACCACCCGCACCAACATCACACCTCCCGCCCCCCACAACTAAAACCAATATCACAATCACCCACCTTCCCCCCCCCCTCCCACCACCAACATCATTCT
Source organism: Piscicola geometra (assembly GCA_943735955.1). Lineage (NCBI taxonomy): Eukaryota > Metazoa > Annelida > Clitellata > Hirudinida > Piscicolidae > Piscicola > Piscicola geometra. The sequence continues at coordinate 4,864,709 of OX030958.1, read as the reverse complement.
CCAGACTGTTAGACGTCCACTGTTCCAGGGCGAAGTCTTGCCTGTAGTGTTGGCTGCTGGAGCCTTCCATCCCATTCCTTTGCAGACTCGCTTCTATCTGAGATGATGGTGGTGGTGGTGCTGGTGCTGGTGATGGTGGTGGTGGTGATGATGATGGTGGTGGTGGTGATGATGATGGTGGTGGTGATGATGATGGGTGGTGGAGTGATGATGGGTGGTGGAGAGATGGTTCAAAAACAATTTTTTGAAGACATTTTAAAGAATATAATTATATTCAATAAAATATTATTAAAATTGAAATTAAATACAATCATATTATAAAAAATAAAAAAATTCAAATTAAATATATTCATATAATCATCAATACGAAATTAAAATTAAATATAATTACAAGTAAAAATAAGAAATTATAACTAAATATAATCATATAATTAACATATTATTAAAGTGGCACCTTGCGCCAGAGCTTTTCGAGCCTCTCGAGGGAGGTTCGTGACGTCACGAGCATGTCGTTCAGGGGGACGGGAATGAACTGCAGCGTCGTGTTCCTGACGTCATTTTTGTTGTTGTCGATTAAAAAAAATAATAATAATAAAAATTATTTTTAAAAATTATTCTAATTTGAAACATTTTAAATACGGCGGTAGCAATTTTTTCTCAATAAAAAATAGTTTTTACTATCCTTCATTCTAAACAATTTGAACCAAAACATTTGTGTTAATCAACACACTTCAACTTCGCCCAATTACCTCTCAAGCCCCCTCCCTCCAAACACCCCCCAGCACCCTCCCACCTTTCAAGGGCCGAGGCGAGATGACCCATTCCAGACATACCCACCTGGTTATTGTCCACCACCAACGTGACCAGACTCCTGTTCAGCAACAGAGCCTTACACAGCATCTTCATGCCACCATCACCCATTTGATTGCCGCTGGTTCGAGGTGGGTGGGTGGGTGGGTTGAGATTTGGAAGAGGGTTAGTTTTTCGTGGGAGGGTTTGTTGGTGGAAAGTAGTTTTGTGGTTATAATTAATAGGATTTCATTGTTACCTTGACATTCAAAACTTTTTAAAACTTTAATTTTGAAAAAAATATCTCAAACATTATTTGACTATTAAAAAATTATAATTTTCTTGACCTCTCCACCCTTTTCCATGCACACTACTACTTTTCGCCTACCCTCAAGCACCTCACCCACCACCTCCTCAGCCTCTTCAACCACCACATCACCTACCATTTTTTCAACCTCCACACTCAACTACCACCCAACCACCTCCACCACCCAACTACTCACCACCACCCAACCACCACCACCCAACCACTACTACTCAACCACCACCACCCAACCACCACCACCCAACCACCACTACTCAACCACCACCACCCAACCACCACCACCCAACTACCACCACTACCACCCAACCACCACCACCCAACCACCACCACCCAACTACCACCACCACCCACCCAACTACCCACCACCACCCAACCACCACCCAACCTCCACCACCCAACCACTTCCCCAACCACTTCCACCACCCAACCACCACCACCCAACCACTACCACCCAACCACCCAACCACCACCCAACCACCACCACTCAACCACCTGATATCCAGGTACTTGAGCTTGTTATTGGTGACTAGAGAGTTGACCAGGAGGATGCTGTCCTGCCGCAGTCTCCAGCCGTCGACCCACAAGCGCTCTAAACCCTGGGTGTGTGGAGGGAGAGGGAGGGAAGGTTGCAATGGAAAAAGAAAGAAAAAGAATTTTCAAAAAGATAAAAAAAAAGATTGGAAAAAAGATTTAAAATAGGAATGGAAAAAACATTTGAAATAGGGTGGGAGAAAAAAGTAATTAAAAAAAAGAAAAATAGATTTTTTAATAATTTTTAGAAAAAAAATTCTATTAAACAAATGGTTGAAAATCTCCATTAAGCACGCTGAGCAATGCAAGAAGATGGCGACAAGAACGAGGAGGAGAACGGCGCATGCATACGTTTTGCTGGTGCTGCAGCATGGCGACCATCGCCTCGACTATGTTGGTGACCACTCTGCATGGAGGGGTGCAAGGCCATTGAGGAGATTGAAGGATTAGTGGAATGATTGCCGATCATTTGGATTCTGATGTAGCAGAAATGATTGCAGAAATAATTGTAAGGTGGTGCAATACAATGGATTGAGAATGAGGGGTGTATTGATCGTCACTTGGCTTTAGCGTTCTGAATGTTCCTGCCTATAGAGAGTTCCTTGAGGTGTTTGTTGGCAGCCAGAGCCCTGAACACCCCCACCAATAAGTGGTCTAGTCCTGCGTGGTCATGGTAGTAGTGGTGATGAAGATGAAGAAAATGCAATTGTTGAAGAGTTACATTTCAAAGTGGGTTTCAATTTGATGGGATGGGATGTTGCAAACACGAACCGTTATCACTGAGGTCAAGGTGCTTCAGTTTCGAAATGGAGGGCAGCGATTGGTGGAAGACGTGCGAGATGTTGCCTGATTGGCTGAGCTGACAGCCACTCAGGTTCAAGGTCACGCTCGTCAGTACGCTATTGCCCTCCAGCCCTTCCAAGACGTGCCTGCAATGGTGGTGGGAAGTGGTGGAGAAGATGGGAATAAATAACTAATATTGAATTAATATAACTCAAATTTACCATTGATAAAGAATGAAATAAATAAACATTATTAAATTATTATCAATCAAATTAACTATTTAAAAAATTGAAATAAATGAACATTAATATAAAAATAAATAAATAATAAATACTTAAACAAAAAATTACTTTAAATTCCACGCAACGAAAAAAATGACCCAACATACAAGAAAGCGGAGGAGGGTAGTTTGGTGTTGGAGAAGTCGACGTAGGTGAGCGAACACATGGAAGAGAAGAACTGTTTCCAAGAAGCAGGCGTGCTGTCTCTGCCCTTCCTGCTGTGCATGCATCCGCTCACGTCCAGGCGCTCCAAGTGCTGTGAACAACCCCGCAAAGCAGCTGCGAAGAACTGTGTTGATGGTGTTTGGGGGGGGGGGGGGGGGGGTAGGTGGTTTGTATGATGGGAGGTTAGATTGTTGGAGATGTTGGTTGATTGTATGGTAGTTAATTGGTTGTAAATGGTTTGGATGATTAGTAAATAATTTTTTAATTAATAAGATATTTATAAAATGTACATATAAACATCTGAAATATATTCTGCATATATTACAGAAATGAAAGTCACTGACGTTTTCTAGTGGGTACTCAGTGTTGGCGAGGTTGAGGGAACTGAGGTGGTTTGACTGAGCCAGGAACGAATGAAGACTCTGTGATGGAGTGTGTCTTGATTTGAAAAGAAGAATTATGATTTAAGCATCATTTGAGATGCTTCAATTATAATTAAGATAATTATCTTTTCATTACCGGCGGTGGTGGTATTGTTAATTAATATGATAAGAACAATTAGTCTTATTATGAGAGCATGCAACAGATCAACAACTACTACTCACAATGTTCTCTTCGCCCTTCATGGCGATGCCAGAGAGGTCCAAGTGCCTCAACTTGTCCCGAATGACCTCATTACTCTGCAGACAGTCAGCCAATGAACTGATGCTTTTGTAGGTCAAAGGTAGTCCTGATAGGTTCAGGGAGACTAGACCGATTGAATTTGGCCTAGATAAATAACTAATGAGATGAAAGATGCCTGCAGAGTGGATGGTAGGGAAAGATGAATTTGATGGGTTTTTCCGATAAATAATTCAAGGGTAGAAAAAACTTTATCAGATTTTACGTACGCACACACACACACACACACATACACACACACACACACACACACACACACACACACACACACACACACACACACACACACACACACACACACACACACGCACGCACGCACGCACGCACACACACACACACACACACACACACACACACACAACACACACACACACACACACACACACACACACACACACACACACACACACACACACACACACACACACACACACACACACACACACATAGACAAACACACACCCTTGTCATCGATGGGGTTATTAGAGAGATCGAATGAGTTGACGCTTGACTGTGTGTTTGAGCTTAGTGCCTGAGTGAGTCTCAGCAGGAAGTCACTGTGGTGTCATGATTATGATGGAACTCTAACCATTGCTACCAATGCTACTAATACTGCTACTACTACTTCTACTACTACTACTACTACTACTACTACTACTACTACTACTACTACTACTACTACTACTACCACCACTACTACTACTACTTCTACTACTACTACTACTACTACTACTACTACTACTACTACTACTACTACTACTACTACTACTACTACTACTACTACCACCACTACTACTAATAATAATACTACTACTTCTACTACTACTACTACCACCACCACAATTAAACAATTAAAACTATTAAAAGACAAAATATTAATAATTAAGTAAATAGAGATGTCATAATGGTTATGTTGATGTTTGCATGCGTAAGTCATTATGGTGATTCATATGCATTGCCACTGAATTACAATGACATATTTTACATCATTAACCGTTAATCATATTCGTCGTTTTACTGTATTGTACTTAGAGACCGACCGAAACAGATATTTTTATTTCGGCCGAAACCGAAATAAGACCGAAATTAAAATCCCATTTCGGCCGAAACCGAAATTATGCCGAAATTGAAATTTAATTTTCGGCCGAAACCGACATTTTTCCAACTTTAAATTAAAACGTAAAAATAGTATTTAACGATGACAAATCCAAACAAGCGTATATTTTAAGCCAAAAAATAAAAGTTGTTCAACAACAAAAATGGTCTGCATAAGTAATTGTTTATTAAAATCAAAAAACAGTATTGAACGATGACAATTTCTGTTAAATAATTAAATCCAAACAAACGAATATTGTAAGCAAGAAATAACTGTTTTTAAACATTTTCACCAAGAAGGTTGCTGCGACGATCTACGTATATTTGCCCTGCAGAACTGAATAGTTGCTCGCTAGCCACACTTGTTGGGGGTGCAGATAAGTATTTTCGAGCAGCAGGCTCAAGACATGAATATTGACTGCAATGCCAATACGCAAAAATATTGAATGTTTTGTTGATTATAGGCTCTTCAAGATACGCCTGCATTTATTTTTGAATGAATGATGGAAGCCAAATATTCTCGGGCTTTCGATTCATATACACTGTTTATCTAAGCTAGGATATCTAGAATTCCAAATGCTCGTACATGTCATTCGAACAATTAGTCTAATGACACCCATAAATCAATCAACCACAATAACTAATAGATATCTAATAAAGATGAGAATCGAACCCAAACTTAATAATTCGAGTTCGATTGAGGATATACAGATACTTACTTTTGACAATAACATTTTGGTAAACAAATTTTTTTATAAATAAAATTAAAAATTTTTTTTTGTTAAATATCATCATTAAACGTATGCCAATTAACGTAAACTTCAATAGAATGGTTGTTGTTCCAGATACTTGTATATGTTATTCGAACAAATAGTCTAATGACACCCATCAATCAATCAACCACGATATCTAATAAAGATGAGAATCGAACCCAAACTTAATAGTTCGATTGAGGATACAGATATATAAGATAAACTACAAAATAAATAAAAATTTCGGTTTTTCGGTAAATATGAGATCCATTTCGGCCGAAACCGAAATTAGGCCGAAATTACAAATTTATTTTCTGCCGAAACCGAAAAATTGCCAAAATCGGAAATTTTTATTCGGCCGAAACCGAAAAATTGCCGAAACTAAGAAAATTGGCAATTTCGGCACCGAAACCGAAACCGAATTTCGGTCGGTCTCTAAATGTACTACTAGTACTAGTACTGATAAGGCAAGAGCACCTTTTGATGCCTGTATTGCCGAGGTCGAGGTCTTGTATAGTGTTGTTTTCGCTCAACGTTCGCAACAACTGAGTGCACACTTCAGGAGCCTATGTAATATTAGTAGTATTGGTAGTAGTAGTTGTAATATTATTTTTTTGTGATGATTATTATTTTTATGATTATTATGATTATGATGATTATTCTTATTATTATTTTTATGATTATTATGATTATGATGATTATTCTTATTATTATTTTTATGATTATGATGATTATTCTTATTATTATTCTTATTATTATTATTATTATTATTATTATTATGATTATTATTATTGAAAAGACCATTTTAAAATTGCAGAAACTGATTCTGGTGAACCAAGAGTTGTTCTCGAAGCTCATCAGCAGTGGCAGCAGTTGCCTGGTGGTTGTTGTGTGAAGTTGTTGTATGAGGTTGTTGAGTGGTTGTTGTTGTATGGGGTTGTTGTATGGGGTTGTTGTATGGGGTTGTTTTATGAGGTTGTTGCCTGGTGGTTGTTGTATGGGGTTGTTGTATGGGGTTGTTGCCTGGTGGTTGTTGTGTGAGGTTGTTGTATGGGGTTGTTGTATGGAATTGTTGTATGGGGTTGTTGTATGGGGTTATTGCCTGGTGGTTGTTGTATGGGGTTGTTGAGTGGTTGTTGCTTGGGGGTTGTCGTGTGAGGTTTTTGTATGTGGTTGTTGTGTGAGGTTATTGTATGAGGTTGTTGTATGGGGTTGTTGTATGGGGTTGTTGTATGGGGTTGTTGTATGGGGTTGTTGTATGGGGTTGTTGTATGGGATTGATGTATGGGGTTGTTGTGTGTGGTTGTTGTATGGAGTTGTTGTGTGTGGTTGTTGTATGGGGTGTTTTATGGGGTTGTTGTATGGGGTTGTTGTATGGGGTTGTTGTGTGTGGTTGTTGAGTGGTTGGTGTATGGTTGTATGGTTTTTGTGTACTGTTATGTTAGTTAAAACGATTCGATCTTTGTGGTATGGTTTTTTATATTTCATACGTATTATTCCCCCAAGAATTCTTATGATGACGATAGTGATGATGGTGATGATAACGATGATGATAACAATGATGATGATGATACTTTGGAGAGAGCTGGTCGAAGTCTGCAAAGTCGAAGTGGCGACAATCCTTGGAGTTGTAGATGGCGTCAATGTCCTGGAGGAGTTGATGGAGGGTGCAGTGGTAGAGTGAGGTACGAAAGAAAGAAAGATCATAACAAAAAGATATAAATATTAAAAATAGTAAAGATTATTAGTATTTTGGCCTAAATTATAAAATATGTTCCATTTAAGTGATCAATCGTGAACTAAAACCCCTAATTTAACTAAAATTCTCTCACACCCGTCCCATCCGACACCATTCACCCATAAATTTATAGTGAATGGGGATATATGTGATAGTTCTTGCACTCATCCAACCCGCCATCCCCACATCCCACCATTCACCCATGCGACATCTTCAAAGCAAGCGACACCCAACTGGTCACAGCGCGCCCTGTACACCGTGGAGATGTTGCCGCAGGGGGAGGAGAGGGGTGAGTTGGTCTGAAGCATGCAGTTCACCAGGATCTCTCTCGTCAGGTTAGAGAGCTCTAGTGTAGGAGTCTTTTTGCTGTGTGGGTGGGTGGAGTTTTGGGTTTCTGGGTGGAGTTTTAGGTGGGTGGGTGGAGTTTTAGGTGGGTGGGTGGAGCTTTAGGTGGGTGGGTAGAGTTTTAGGTGGGTGGGTGGAGTTTCAGGTGGGTGGGTGGAGCTTTAGGTGGGTGGGTGGAGTTTTGGGTGGGTGGAGTTTTGGGTGGGTGGGTGGAGTTTTGGGTGGGTGGGTGGAGTTTTGGGTGGGTGGGTGGAGTTTTGGGTGGGTGGAGTTTTGGGTGTGTGGGTGGAGTTTTGGGTGTGTGGGTGGAGTTTTGAGTGGGTGGGTGGAGTTTTGGGTGGGTGAAGTTTTGGGTGTGTGGGTGGAGTTTTGGGTAGGTGGGTGGAGTTTTGGGTGGGTGGGTGGAGTTTTGAGTGGGTGTAGTTTTGGGTGTATGGGTGGAGTTTTAGGTGGGTGGGTGGAGTTTTGGGTGGGTTGATCGATGGTGGTTTATTGTGGGTTTTAAATGAGTTTTGGGATCTTTTTTAGATGTTTTATGTATAGAATTTGATATAATTTTTTGAATATTCAAATTTTTAAAATAGTGTCTCTATTGGATAACCAATAATTAAAGGTTATTACTCAAAAATGGTCTTGTTGTACACAATACTGAAGTAGTCGAAGATCTGTTGTAGAACTTTCTCAAAACTGCCATCGGCATCTGCAACACTCAGACGCAATTGTTTGAACTCAATTGCCACCATCAGCTGCAACATTGTAAAAAGTGTTTTTAGTTATGAGATTTAAATTTTCATAAACCCTTTCAAGAACATGCCTGTACCTTAGTGAAGTCAATGCATTTGATAGAATTGATGTTGCTGTAGTGCACATTCACATCCAGCTTCAATGGCTTTTGCTTCAGAACATACAACCTCATCTCTGCTGCAATCTGGCAGATTGATTATATATTTTTATAATTTTACTTGAGCAATATAATTAATTTATAATTTCTAAATTAAATTAATTTAGAACTATTAAGAGTCTTAATTTAAGACAATATTTAAATTTTAGGCTTACCAATAGTCTTTGCTCAAACTTATCTGGCTTGACTTCAAGTTGTACATTCATTGCTGCATAATTCTTGGCTTTTTTCCCAGTAATCTCCCAAATGGAATCTGTAACAAAAATGAAATGACATCAAAATTTGATGATCAAATAACTTTAATGATTCATGCTCAAACAGCTTCAAACCAGGAAGACATGATAAATCCGATAATTCTTGGGTCATTTTTTAGAACTTAAAAATTGCAGACTAAATAAATATAAATATCTAATTAAACATCCGCTTTCAAAAAGATATACTAGGTAAATTTTATTTTAAAAGTTAAGCTAGATAGTGAGTTCATTATATGAATATTATTCACATGAAATAAAAATATAAATATGAAAAAAATTGATTAAAAATAAAATATATTATTATATAATTAAATTATATCTATTTAAGTGTTTCAAATAAATGTAATACTTTCTAACATTTTTTTACAATTTTTTTAAAATTCAAATCATTTAAGGATTAATTAAAAAAAAATTTAATGTTAGAACTTTTCTTCAACTGTTGTCTATAGCAACACTCCACGTTATTAAGCGCATAGAAAAGTACAATGGCTTTACCTGGTATGAAATCTAAATTCATTTTCAAGAGTAATGCTCGTGAAGTAGGAATGGCTCAAAAGGAAAAATCGATTGAGAGAAGAAACGATTGGGACAAGATAAACCTCGAAAGGCACAAAGATAGCGTGTCGGTTGCATACAGGCGTTCTTTGGAATCTAAGCACTCTTTTGACCAAAGGTGGTTCAGAGATTTTCTTGCTTCTTGTAAACATCTCTTTCATCAAAAATATTTGCTAAAAAATATAAATAACTGAATACGCAACTTGGAATTTTATTTTTATTGAAAAACTTAAATTAAAAAAGGGAAATTTAAAAAATCTTATAAGGAAAGTCAGTGGGTCTGATGTTATTCTTTCAATAGAAATCAAGCAAGTATCTTTCCGCTAAAGATAGGTGTGCTAGTTTCACGATCTGCCCGTTGGCGTTTACTCAACATCTTGTGGACGTGCCATAAAGCTTCTGTGGTTTTTTGTGAGCTCTGGTCGATTGATCCATGAATGATTCATCTTTTTCATTTATCTTATTGCCGTCTTGCTGCAATAAACTTCCAGAATTTTCATTTTGCATTTTTAATGTAAAGTTTAGTTTTTAATTTAAATTATTTTATTTTCCACAGTTATTTGTTCAATTTTAGATTTTAAAGCATTTGATTGGAGCTGACAACAATTTGCGTTGGCTTTTTTTCACTTATGCAAATTCGTGGTGGGAGTGATGTTTACTAGAACACATTTTTCCGACTGGTTGAGTAATTTCGCCCATTTAGGGGTGTGCATGCGATATATAGCTATATTAAGCAAATTGTTTAATGCATAAAACTCTTAAATTTTATAAAAATTTTAAAGTTCTTAATTTCACTATATTTTAGCCTCCAAAACTACACCAAAAATCTTTCTGGACAAGCGGATAAAGTAGATTCTGATGGAAGAAAAGATAGATTATCAAGACTCATATCAAGCGACGAGACCTATTATGAAGTAAGTAAATATAATATATACATATTAAGTGATTAACGGTTAAAGAAGTTTGCGTTTTTTGCAGCGCACTAACGGTACACTCTTGATAAATGGTGCCCACCTGTGGTACAAACATTTGTATGAAGATTGTCCATGAAAATGTAGCTTATCGTCGATTAATTCGCGATCGATCAAGAGAAATTATTTTTTACCATGAAGTATCCCAAGTTTAGTTACTACGCAACTTTTCTCGAACATTTAAATGTCATCTTATATTGACACTAAAGGTTAAACATGTCATAAATATTAATTTTAAAAAATTGAAAAATTTCACTAGAGATGTATTTCTAATTATTTTAAATTCACTTTTTTTAGCAAGAATTCAAGGATCATTTAAAAAGAATGAATACGGCGTGTGGGGTAGGAGATATTTCTTTATCGATTTATGTAACCACGTTTTTATCATTCATTTCCTTATAGAAGTACAATGTATTTTCATGCTCTACAAACTCTCATTCTTTTCAAATACTTTTCAGGAACGCAGATAGAAGCCTAGTCTCTAGACTGAAGTTTGAACGTTCAAATGTGTCTTTTGAAAAAAAATCTTAAAAAATATATATATAATTCCAAAAGTCTTATAGATATTATACTATGTTATAATTTATACACGTTTCGTTATGTATTGATAATATCTCGGTTTTTTCCATTTATTGAATCACTATACAAGAAGAAATGAGATGCAAAATATGAACTCAAAAGCTCTGAGTAAATGAATTTTGTTTTATGATACTTCAAGGAGAGAGTTTCCATGTGACGAGGGGAAGGGTTGTTTATGAGATGAGTTCGCTAATAACCCATTTATTTCACAATCTGTGCCATCGCTACATCTGATTATTTCCCCGCACGTTTCATCATCAATATAATTCGCTTTATTTTTGTACTTTTCCTATTGTCGCTGTGATATTACTGAGATATTTCATTTCAGACTACCAAATGCATAGATGGGTTATGTCTTTAGGTTAAAGTTTATTTTAATTGAAATAAAGTCGTGACAGTTAAGAGTTTTGACGCATTAAAAAAACTATAAAATTTATTGATAAATCATTCGATGATGTACAACTATAAGTGTGATTAGAGAAAAAACAAAAATAACATAAATATCTTAGCATAAGGCGATATGGAGGTCAAAAGTTCTTCGGTGGTTAAACTCCCTAAATTGAACTAAACAAGATATCAGTTGTCATAAGAGCCAGGAAGCGTGACAATAGGATTACAAAAACAATATCAATTTTCTTGTAAAACTTATTTAAAACTATTTCAAAGTGTGCGTGCGCGCGCGTGCCTGACATGTGTATAAATAAATCGGCTTGGGTATTGTTTGCAGAATGTAGGCGCTTGCGACTGAAACGCTGTGTTGTCTATTGGATTAGAGATAAAGTTGACGCGACATTTAATGCTGCTGTCCATGTTTGTAAACAACTTTAAAAGTGCAAATTAGACATTCGATGGAATAGAGGATTTTTATGCTTGAAATTGCAGAGAAAATTAGAAGGAAGCATTTAATTACAAGGTGAGTACAAATTATAATTATTGGCCTTCATCTACCACTAATGCATGTTTCAACTTTTAGGTAGTTTTCTAAACTGCTTGAGAAATGGGTATAAAGCGAATCTACCGACGACACATCGTCATCAAGTACTCGATAATCTTCCTCTTCTTCTTCCTCATTTACTGCTGCCTTCAAGCTTCACAGCTTCTTCCGAAAAATGGTCCGTCCAAATCAAAGCTGCTTTTTAAAGTTTAATTCTTTTTTTGCGAACGTACTTCATTTTGAGCTTTAACTTGTTTTAATTTATGAAAGAAATCTCATCAAAAAATGAAAGAAAACTAAACACACTACAGTTCTGATGAGAATAAAAAAAGACTTACTTCCCAAACCTTCATCATCATCATTATCATCATCATTATCATCATCATTATCATCATCATTATCATCATCATTATCATCATCATTATCATCATCATTATCATCATTATCATCATCATTATCATCATCATTATCATCATCATCATCATCATCATCATCATCATCATCATCATCATCCTCCTCATTAGCCTCTTCTCGTCATCTACTTGCTTTCGAGAACTGCACTCCACCCGCTGTAGACCAGTTTCCCCGGGACCTTTTCACTCTAGAGTCCAGAAGAAGCGGCGCCGTCGTCTTGCACATATTTGCAGCCATTTACATGTTCATTGGACTAGCCCTGGTGTGCGATGACTACTTCGTACCGGCCTGCGAGAAAATATGCGATGGTTCGTGAATAGAAGTATTAAAGTCAACTTCGTATTTGAAAAGTTTTAAGCAAAATTTTTATAAAGATAAATAGGAATTATTGATATCATAAGCCCATTTAGATAATTACTATCACTTTTTACTTTGCCACACATTCCCATTTGAATGTTATTATTTATACTACATCTTCACTAGAAACTCTTCCACACTCCCACATACCTCCAACTAGACAACCACTCACACCACCACCACCACCACCACCACGACGACAGCTTTGAAGCTGTCAGAGGATGTGGCAGGAGCCACTATAATGGCGGCCGGAAGCTCTGCTCCTGAACTAGCCACTGCCATGATAGGAATCTTCGTTGCTAAGGTAGATATTAAAGTTGATATTCTTTAGAAAAATGATGCTGAAAACCTTTATATCCTTATATCTTATTTGAAGAAAGAGCGCTATAGAAATCTATTTGATTGATTGATTGATTGATTGACTTATATCTAATAAGTTCTATATAAAAAGAAAAAATTGCATTAACAAATTAAATCATTGGGAATCGTGTAGCCGAGAAGGTGAACACTTTATAAATTTGATCCTGCACGTAACGAATTTACGTAATAGTTCAGCCAGATTTTCACGCAGGAAATAAAAACTTTCTGCGCTCAAAGCAGTCTGCTATTATCCTGTTAATCTTAATGCCACTTTTATTCTTTTCATCATCATCATCATCATCATCATCGTCATCATCATCATCATCATCATCATCATCATCATCATCATCATCATCATCATCATCATCATCATTATCATCATCATCATCATCATCATCATCACCACCTTCACCAGGACGACATAGGTCTGGGCTCTGTCATTGGCTCTGCCGTCTTCAACATCATGCTCGTCATCAGTCTGTGCGCCCTCTTCGCAGGAATGGTGATGATGATGATGATGATGATGATGATGATGATGATGATGATGATGAATATGATGATGATGATGATCTTCTTGATGATGATGAAGGTCATATGATTCTTAGGATGATATGATTATTATGATGATGATAATTTATTAAATATGGAATGCAAGCATTCTATCTTTACTTTTGACGATCCTTTTTATGTTCATTTTGTTTATATTTCTGTTAATCATACCAACAATAATTGCTTATAATAGCTCCGGTAGCGAGTGTAATACACTTGCAATATTGAAGCGTACTGAGGCATTGTGTAGTGGGTAGTGGCTTTAAGCACTGAATGCATAAAAAAATAAATGCTAATACCTATGAGTCATCCTCAAAATCAAATATTTTCATTCAAAAAGTAACAGGAGCATGCAACGTTGGTGGATGATCAATGCTAACGATTAAAGCTCGCCTTGGGTTGAAAATCTTCCTTGCAATCTTTCAGTTTTTCAAACACTAAGTCTCTTTTTTTCCACTGAATTCTACATTACAAAACTTATATTGATTTTTAATTGTTTATGGCAATGAAAGGTGACATTAAATTAGATGATCTCAAAGTAAACAAAAACAATGCATTACTCAATCTGGATAAAGTGCCAATGCAGGCTTAAATACTGATTTATTTCAGTGAAAAGTTTGGCATTTAACGAATTTTAGACAGTTCTTGACGCTTTTTCATGCTTTCTTTGAGAGTATTTATGTTTTTTTTTTCGTATGATCCTGAACAGGCACTGACATTGTAGTTATTATATCATGGTTCCAACGCATTATGACATAATGCTTATGTCACCTCATCCTTTTTAAACTTTTTTTCTCCCCACCACCAACATCATCACCATTACCACCACCACCATCATCATCATCACCGCCATCATCAACATTACCATCATCATCATCATCATCATCACCACCACCACCATCATCATCACCATGGCTTCAATTCTGACCATCACCTTCATAATCTTAATATTCATCTTCAAAAATTTGTATTCTTCTAATCATCAATCTTCATCATCTGTGTCATAATCCTATTTTTATTGTTGCTTAACGATTTATATATTTTTAAAACGTCCATTCCCAGCATCACGCGATATATATATAACACTAGCGCAGTCTCCTCACCTTGAATGGGTTTGATTATATGAGTCTATATTTATTAATACTCCCATAAGTGGCCCCTAGGGAGCATAAGTCTCATCATCATCATTATTACTATCATTAATATCATATTCATCATCTTCTTCATCGTCATCAACATCATCATCATCACAAACTAAACACAACCACAATCATCACCACAAACTCAACTTCAAAAAGAACCGCAACTTCCACCAATGCCACCTCAGACGGTCTATCTGAAGTGGTGGCCCATGTGCCGAGACTGTCTCTGCTACATGCTCAGTATCTTCGTGCTGGTCTTGATCATCATGGACGAACTGGTGCATTGGTGAGCGCTTTCTTGGTGTTTCTAAAACGGGAAGGAAATTGCAGAAAGTTTAACATGTTTCAAAGAAAAAAAAATTAGGCTAGAAAATTTTTTTGGATACATTTTCAGCTAGACTTCTCCTCCCTGAAGGAATTTTACAATTTTATTTGGGGTGGTAGTAATAGCACTTATATTAGAAAAAGAAGGTTGATAGTGTAGAATAGCTAGAAATTGTCTATTGGGTAATAAAGGCTTTAATAAAATATCTTAAAAGACTTCGTTTTAGAGGCGTTGTCTCCAGAGCTTCAGTTGTTTAATCGAATATTATTTTTGTAGGTCTAAAGTTTCATATATAAAATATGCAAATACAAACAATACAACCAGGTATGAAGCCATGGCCATGATGGTGCTATATGTTCTCTACATCATCCTCATGTACTTCAATCCAAGGATAGAACGATACTTACAAGCATACCTACAAAGGAAAAAAAATATCAAGACCCTATTATGTGATAAAGTTGGCGATAATGATGATGATAGCTGTAATCATGAAGATGAAAGTGTTAAAGACGATAAGAATATGAAAAGTAAGGATGTTGAAAATGGTATTATTAAAAAGAATGGAATGGAAAAATCAGCACACTTGAAAGGAGAAGAAAATGGCGCTCTTCTGGGAGATCACAAAACAAATCATATCAATAAAAATAACGTTAACAAAAGCAAAAATAAAAATAGCAATAATATCAATAATATGAACCACGATAATCATAAAAGTAAAAAAAGTAACAAAATAAAAATAATAACTGGCAAAAAGAACGATGGTGAGTTACTAATTTACGACGGAATCTCGTCATCAGATGATGATGATGATGATGAAAATGAAGATGATGATTATCAACTAGGTGAGTGGTGCCGATGATGATAAGTGACAGTTATGATAATAAATATAGTTATTACAGTTAGGACAAAAGTTCGTCATTTTTTCGGTAGTTTTTCGGTATTTACTAAAAATTTTCATAAAAAAATTTGAATACATAAAAAAGTCGTTTTTGAGAACGCCTAATTTGCAGTTAATGTTTCAAAAATCATTGCTATTTTCGATCATGGACTTTTGAGACATAGATCGAAAAATAATATAATTATTCGTGAATATTCGATTGTTTCGGGTTTATACTAAACAAATAAAAGTACATTTAAATAGTTGAATGTTAAAATTAAGCAATTAAAATGGTTCGATTTTTATAACATTTGGCCCGACAAAGGTCACAATTGACCGAAAAGTAAATTTACCTCAATCGGTAAAATGACGCTTTTGCCATTACTGTGATAGAATGATACTAATGAAAGTTAAGATGGTTAGAATTGCATTAAATGATATTGATTTTCGATGGCAAAACGGCTTAGAGTATGAAGTGGTAATTTTCTTTGTAATTCAGCGAAAACTGAATACGAGTTGTTTCAAATCGTTTTATTTCTATCTTACATTTTATTTTAGATATATTATGTTATATTAAAAAGATATATTTCGTATATATCATTTTTCAAATTGTATACTAGTTTATGTTTGTTTTGTCGATTCTCATGCTACGATCGACAAAGACTTTTTATTTGGAATCTACTTTAGGGTAGATGCCAATAAGTTTTCCCTGCTTTGCTTGTAGTTGCAGCATAAATAAGTTAACATTTTTATTGATTAAAGTAATCAATCCACCAAGAAAAAAGAGGTGGTATAGGACTCAAGAGTTTGAAGAAAGAAAAAGTGAATAGTAGCAATGATGATGATGATGAGGATGATGATGATCGTGTGAAAAATGAAAATGGTGACGATGAAGATGTTTCAGTATGGAATATTCCGGAAAGCAACTTTAAAAAGTAATGATGTTAAAAGTAGTTATAACGAATATTTTGAAAATTCTATTATTATCTATTACTTCATCATCATTATCGTTATCATAATCGATCATCATGCCCTTCATCATAACCATCTTACTCTTCATCATCACCATCATATTCTTCATCATCACCATCTTACTTTTCATCATCACCATCATATTCTTCATCATCACCATCTTACTCACCGTCTCCAACAGAGCCTTCTGGTTCTTCTGTCTTCCACTGACCACTCTGATGTTTCTCACAGTGCCAGATTGCCGGTTATTTATGCTATAATAAAAATATATTAATTGGCCTAAAAATAGAATCAGTATCAGCATAGTTAATAGTTAATAATAATAGTAATAGTATAATTGATATTAATATAAATAAAATGTTTCCACTACTACTAAGACCACCAAAACCACGCAGAACACCACGCTGGTCGAGGTGGTATGTGGCGACTTTCTTGCTCTCTTGCGTCTGGATCTCCTCTTACTCATACCTCATGATGTGGATGATCACTGTCACAGGTGCCTTGTGCTGGGAGATGTGTGTTTTGTGTGTTTGTGTTGTGTGGTTTAGTGTGTGTTTTGATTTGGTTTGTTGAGATGTGGTTTGAAGTGTGTTGTTTTGGTTGTTGGAGTGTGGTTTAGTGTGTTTTGATCTTTTAGTTGTTGGAGTGTGGTTAAGTGTGTTTTATTGTTTTTGTTTGTTGGAGTGTCGTCTGGTGTGTGTTGTTATTGTGCAGTGCTGTAGTTTTAATTTCGTTTTAGAGTGAAATGTGGTATAGAGTCTTGAGGGTATGGGGAGTGTAGAAGTTTCGTGGGAAAAAGTGTTAGAGCGGTAATTTAGTTTTTTTGTGTAAAGAAATTATAGAAGAGATATCTAGCTTTTTTTCCCAACGACTGTAAATATATCCACTCATTAATCCACCCACAAGGATACACCTTCGGCATTCCAGACAGTGTGATGGGACTCACCTTAATAGCTGCAGGCTCTTCCGTCCCAGATGCCATAGCTTCACTGATCGTAGTCAGAGCTGGTTGGTGGCGCTTTTGGTGGAGTGGTTCGGTGGATAAAAGTTCGCTACCTAACTGAAAATGGAATAGAAAATAAAAACTTTCGTATAAGGAAGTTCAATAATTTGTAAAAGTCAATTAAAAGCTGAAAAGGCTAACGGAATTTTATAGAATGTAGTGAATGAGGCTGTTCAGCGAGGGTAGATACGGTGTTCTAAATGGCTTGACATGCGAGGACAGTCGATACGCTCATAACGAAATACGTCTGAAACCTTCTGTTGATTCTCAATACTTTTTTTAAATGTCAAAATTAATGTCAATTGTCACTCACACATGCTCTACTTTTCAATAATTCACGAAGAACTGAACTTCGTCATTTCTCTTGCTGTTTATTGTAACTTAAAAACTTTTTATAGACATCACTCTAATTCGAAACGACCTCTGTTACCATCTTGAACTTTTAAAAATGTATTAATTTTCTTTCACCCTGCCTCCCCCCTCTTCCAATCCTTTCAACCATCTCCACCACCACAAAGGTCAGGGAGACATGGCAGTTTCGAACGCCATCGGCTCAAACATCTTCGACATCCTCGTGTGTCTGGGACTGCCGTGGTTCCTGCACACCACCCTCATACAACCCCTCAGTCCCGTCCCCGTCTTCAGCGCTGGTGAGTTTGCTTCGCACCTACTATTTTGTATTTATTTATGTATTCACTATTATTTAGATATAATCATCACCATCATTGTCATCGTCATCGTCATATTCATCGTCATCATCATCATCATCATCATCATCATCATCATCATCATCATCATCATCATCATCATCATCATCGAGCGGACCCAGATAAGAGGTCAGAAGGCCTCTTTTTCCGCGTCACATTTTTATTTTGTATAAAATTATTTGTATAAAGTTATTTAAAATTAAAATTTTATAGATTTTAAATTTTAATTATCAAATACCTGGATCTTCTAACGCTTTTTGTTTTTATAAATTATTTTTATTTGGTTCACATATGAATAAAACTTGAATAATAAAAATATATATTTTTATTTAGCCTATATTACTTCCTTATTGATATTCTATTTGTATTTAATAACAAGGGAAAAATTTATTATATTTTTATCGATATCTTCTTACTCGGCATTAGTGTAAGTGAAGATTATAATGAAATAATGACTTTTTAATTAAAAAAGACTATTCGTTTGTTAACACCTTTAATTGACATATGAATTTACTAAGTTTTTATTTGTAATTAATTCCTAAAAAAAGTAAAATGATTTGATTTATTTACATAAAAATTGAATAAATATTAATGAATACACATATGTTGTTGAAGCTGAAAAACAATCTTGAAATCTTATATAAAATCAATTGCCATAATCCTCTTCGCTTGTCTTTCTCACACGCTACACGATCGATCATTTTGTAAGAAAATGTTTTTTTATTTTAGATCGATTTTTTTGTCTTTAAAATAAGAATAATATTAATTTGAATCGATTGTCTGAACTCATGCTACTAACACTACTACTACTACTACTACTACTACTACTACTACTACTACTACTACTACTACTACTACTACTACTACTACTACTACTACTACTACTACTACTACTACTACTACTACTACTACTACTACTACTACTACTACTACTACTACTACTACTACTACTACTACTATTACTACTACTACTACTACTACTACTACTGCTACTACTACTACTACTACTACTACTACTACTACTACTACTACTACTACTACTACTACTACTACTACTACTACTACTACTACTACTACTACTACTACTACTACTACTACTACTACTACTATTAATACTACTACTACTACTGCTACTACTACTACTACTACTACTACTACCACTACTACTACTACTACTACTACTACTACTACTACTACTACTACTACTACTACTACTACTACTACTACTACTACTACTACTACTACTACTACTACTACTACTACTACTACTACTACTACTACTACTACTACTACTACTACTACTACTACTACTACTACTACTACTACTACTACTACTACTACTATAACTACTACAACTACTAATACTACCACCACCACCACCACCATCACTACTACCACCACACCAACACACAGGTCTCACGTACACCGCTCTCGCCTTACTAACCACCGTCTTCATCCTCCTCTTCTTCACGCACCTCAACCGGTGGAGGCTGACCAAGACTTACGGAGCCACTCTCCTCTTCTTCTACCTCCTCTTCAACGTCATCGCTTCCCTCTTTGAACTCAACGTCTTCGGCTCATTCAACCCGCCACAATGCTCTTCCGTCTATAACTTGCTTTGAATTCTATGCTTATTATCAAGTCTCAATCTTTTCAATAACAGCTTTTTAAACATATAAATCAGTGATGCTTTCACAAACTTGTACCAAAGGGTTCGCATTAGCAGTGAATATTTGATATAATAGAAAAATTCATAATATTCTCATTAAAATGTAGCTTGTTGGAGAAGAGCAATAGCTGATGAATAATAAATTATCCGGGGGAGATTTCAATACATATTTTTTAATGAAGCCAATATTATTAAATGTTTCCGAGCTTATACATCCATCCATTGTTTCTTCGTGAATACCGCCAAGATGTTAGAGTATTTGAAAAGCATAAAGTGTTCTTCTGGTCAGTTGTTCTTCTGCAATTAGTTCTAGCTTTAAGGGCATTGGATAGTAAAGAGCACTCCGGAAGAATCTCAATCATTGGAGCTGAAACCGCTGGAGAATATTTTATTTTCTATTTTTGAATTTATAAAAGGTTATTTAAAAAAGTTAAAGCTTCGCTATAGGAGTAATGAAAGTAATTTTTGTCTTTTTAAAAGAAGTTCGCACCAATAACATTGCTGACTACGAGAATATTTGTGAAATACGCCTAGCAACCATCCCATTCATATTCAACTTGTTCATATATCCGAACCCCTTCACAAGCCATCCCATTCTGTGTCAATATGGGGAAAAGAATAACGTGCTATTTATCCTTTTTAATCGCCTGTATATAATGAAATAACAAGTTGCCCAATATAGTCACTGATCTTGCTTGAATTGTAAAAATGTAATGGGCATCAACTGATTTAAAATAATGGTTGGCTTCAATCCTAAGCGAGTCAGATTTGTTATTGAAAGTTATTGACAGCTACACTCGGGTATTTTATAGACAATAAATCTCGCTAGAGAATCTTTATTTACAATCAATACCTATAAATAAATATTTGTTAGGTACATTAGCATAACAATTATTAAACTAGATGAACAGAAAAAAGAACTATTTTTGTTTTTTTTCTTCAACTTGCTCTATTTTCTTATGAAATAATAACTCCAAGGACTTTTTTCCATTATTTTCCAATTATGTTTTCATTATCCCAAAATAATTTCATTCAAAATCTGTTCCAAGTCCTCCTTAAACTAGCTGAGAACACTTCAAAAAACAAAACCCCTCCAAAAATCGCGTTCATTACTTTTAATTGTAAAAACGTTTTATCGATCAAAAATTAAATTTTATACAAAATTCCAGCACGAATAACAATCAGTTAATAGTTGAAAAGACTACCCTCCACACTTCTTAAGACATCAAAGCATCACAAACCAACCATAGAACCCTAGTAACACGTACAAAAACTAACCGCGCTTGAGAACTAACAATCCCCCTCAAGACACAACCACCAAACACCACACCGCACCGCATCACATCTTGCTCTTCTTGCTCGATGGACCTTCATCGGGCCTCCTCTTCGAGATCATCGTCTGAATCTTCGCCCACTCCCGCTCGTGCTCCTTTTTGTCGTCTCTCGGACCCGCCCTTCGCGTCTTGCGTCCGTCCGCCATCTTCACACCGTACTGGAAAGCCGCTCTGTTGGACGATTGTTGCAGCGATGGAGAATGTAGAGAATTTAGGAGAATGTAGAGAATTTAAGAGAATGTAGAGAATTTAGGAGAATGTAGAGAATTTAGAAAAGTTTTAGTCCTTGAAAAATCATAAAACTTGTAAGTCATTTCAATATTTCAAGATTCGTTTCAATCCGCTTGAGCTTAACAAGTGATTTTCTTGAAAAAACCGAACGTCTTTTTTTCTCAACAACTCTTATTGAAAGCCCTCAAAAAACCACCCGCACCACGCAACCAACCCACCAAAAAATCCCCACCCCACCGACTTGGGCACCCCACCACGCAACCAACCGACCAAAAGTCCCCACCAAACCCGGCAAGAGCACCCCACCACCACACCGACTTGGGCATGGCCTCCTTGGCTGACATGTAACTCGAGTAATCCTCTTGGTTCTCGAAGTCCCAACGACCCACCGGACCCTTCTTGTTGCCTGAGTGTCGGAAGATTGGATGCATGGGGATTGGATGGGGATTGGATAGGGATTGGATGGAGATTGGATGGGTATTGGATGGGTATTGGATGGGGATTGGATGGGATGGGTTGTAGAAAAAAGAATCGATGCTAATCTAAGATTAACCGTGAATCAAAGCATTACCATAATAATATTATTAATAATAACAATAATAATCAAAATCACAATCACTGGCCCTGACCTTGATCCATTTTCGTGTAGTCAGCCTCATCATCACTGTCTCCAAACGCATCCACTGACTCTGCCATCCTTTGGACGATGATGGTGATGACGATGATGCTGATGATGATGCTGATGCTGATAATGATGATGATGATGGCAGTGATAATGATGATGCTGATGATGATGATGGCAGTGATGATGATAATGACGCACCCGGGATAGCATTCAGCATACGAGTCGACGACCATGTTCTTCTTGAACTTCCTCACTCCCTCCTCCTGCTTCTGCTCCTCTTCCTTTGAGGGGGGGATGGGTGGGTGTGGTGGTAGGTAGGTGTAGTGGTAGGGTGTGAGATGGGTGGATAGGTGGCGTGGAATAGGTCTGATGGGGTAAGATAGGTCTGATGGGGTAAGATAGGTGTGGTGGGGTAGGTGGCATGGAATGGAGTGGGTGTGGGTGGGGTAGGTATGGTCGAGTGGAGTAGGTGCGGTAGAGTTAGTCAAAATTATAAAAGCCTTGAAAAGCCTATTTCCTTATATTATTTCATTCTATCAAAAGTGCATTGCAACCTTGGCGAACTTGGTCGTGACACTCTTTACAAAGTCGTGCACCTGCTGTGCCTTTGGTGCCTCGTCCTCGAACATGCCTGTGTCTTCCTGTGGTTGAGTGGTTGGAATGATGGAGTGGTTGGGGGTGGTTGAGTGGTTGGAATGATGGAGTGGTTGAGTGGTTGGGGGTGGTTGAGTGGTTGGAACGATGAAGTGGAAGTGGTTGGAGTGGTTGAGTGGTTGGAATGATGGAGTGGTAGTGGTTGAGTGGTTGGAATGATGGAGTGGTAATGGTTGGAGTGGTTGAGTGGTTGGAGTGGTTGAAGTGGTTGGAATGATGGAGTGGTTGGAAGTGGTTGAAGTGGTGGTTGTAGTAGGATGGTGGTGAGGTTGGAGTGGTAGTGAGGTTGGAGTGGTAGTGAGGTTGGAGTGGAAGTGAGGTTGGAGTGGTAGTGAGGTTGGAGTGGTTGTGAGGTTGGAGTGGAAGTGAGGTTGGAGTGGTAGTGAGGTTGGAGTGGTAGTGAGGTTGGAGTGGTATTGATGTTGGAGTGGTAGTGAGGTTGGAGTGGTAGTGAGGTTGGAGTGGTAGTGAGGTTGGAGTGGTAGTGATGTTGGAGTGGAAGTGAGGTTGGAGTGGTAGTGAGGTTGGAGTGGTGGTGAGGTTGGAGTGGTAGTGATGTTGGAGTGGAAGTGATGTTGGAGTGGTAGTGAGGTTGGAGTGAGTGAGGTTGGAGTGGTAGTGATGTTGGAGTGGTAGTGAGGTTGGAGTGGTAGTGAAGTTGGAGTGGTAGTGAGGTTGGAGTGGTA
>OX030958.1:4787362-4840925 GCA_943735955.1 Piscicola geometra | reverse complement strand
TTTTAGTATCACGGCGATAACTAAAACAACACAGGAGACACTGAAAAGAGAATTGAAAACAAAAGAGAGACAACACCAAACAAAGCAGAACATCCAGCAATACATGAAACAGCAGCGAAAATTACTAAGAGGAACGTCAGAAGACATTACGACCGACCGTTCCACATTTCTCTACTCTCCACCACCACACAATCTACCTACCCCTTCTCCACATTTTTCATCCTATCTTCCCTTAAATACACAACAAAATTCCATTTCTAACTCCACCCTTTTTCCACAACCCAAAATAATCTCTTCTTCCACACAACATGTGCCATCGTTGGTCATGCCAGGTTGGAGGATGTATGTCTGCCTAACCGAATGAATTATTTTAAAAGAATCAAAATCAAATAAAACTTCAAAATATGCTTCAAATCATTTAAAAACTTAATTCATTCTCGCATACATTGGTATTTATCTTAACGCCTAAGTCTTCCTCAAAAGCGATCATGTGATATTGAAGATTGCTTATTAGGCCAAGAATGCAGTGAAAACCAATGATACTCTTTCTTTTCATTAATTTCGAATATTAAATCGAGATTTAGTATTTTAATTAAATTATTTCACTTGGAATAGTTTTCTAGATATGCCTGAGTAGACTCAAATAATTGAAGAAAGTTAAAGTATTTTTGTAGTTGAAATCATTTTTTTATTTAGCATTTAATTATTCATTTTATAATTTACTTTTCTTTAACATTTGTGCACATTCGTGGAATGCGCTCTTAGTCAAAAGTGTATTCATAATGTACACTGTAGCTATTAAATGGTTTCAAGAAATGTATGGAAAACCCCTATAAATAGAAATTATTTTTTTTTTAAAAACGTGTAATTTGTCAGAAGAGTGGGTTTTTGGACCCATAAAAATAACTTTCTGTTTTCCCTTCAGATATCGCTGAAACAACACTGAAAGAAAAAAAACTGCACCTGAGACCTGTTGGTTCAGTTATTGATTCTAAACATATTAAATTATTATATATAATTTGATTTCCATTGTTATAAAGAATAATTTTATATATATTTTTTGTAGTTTTTACTGAGTTTAATTAACTCGATTCCATTCTATACGAGCCTCTATGATGTTGAAGCTGAAAATTCAATGAAACTTTTCAGGCATAGTCGTGGTTCCATTTCAATCTCTGACTTGAAAACATCAGTTTCACTGTCTTTTGGGGAATTAAAATTTTTTTAAAAGCACTTTGGAAGTTTGCGCTAAAGCTTTTTTCATTGTTGAAATAAATTAAACAAAGTTTGAGTTTCAGTAAAACTTTTATGAAAGCTGCTTTTCCTGGTTTTAAGTCTTTCAAAAGACTTATGTATCTTTGGAATCCCTAAAAAAACATTAATTTTAAGATTCATTTCTGTTTAAGTTTTCTCGGTAAAACAATTGAATCTGTTGAATTATTAGAAAAGTTTTTTTTAATTATATAAAGTTGTGTAACGTTTTCAAGAGAAGGGAAAACAAAGATGCATGCACGAAAAATGAGCCCTCGATATAAAAACATTCAAAGATTTTTGAAAAAGTCGAAAAATTAATTATTCTTATCTTTTTTATGTCTTACTGTAACAGATAATTTTTATATACTTTAAAAAAATCTATTTTCTTCACATATTTCTTTTCCCGCACTCAATGACATACACATTCGTTAAAAGCTCACACCCACGTTCAGAGCAAAAATTTAAAAAACGTTTATACGAATCACAACCTACAATCCTCATCCTCGTAACAACCAGCACTTGATTGGAGAAGCTCACAGCGCTGAAGAAAAAGTCTCAAGACAACCGGAGGAGAAAGAGGTGCTGGGAGAAATAGTGAACTATTTGCCCAGACCAGGAAGAAGACTAGCCATTTTTGATACAAAGGTGTGTGCGTAAACCAGTTTTGTTGGGTTTAGTTATATTGAAAAGTATTTTCATTGTCATCAGACCATTGAATAATTTAGGCAAACAATTATCGGATATTAAGATATATAGTTTTTAGATTTAACCTTTTATTGAATTCTTTCACAATTTTTGTTTATAGGCTTTTTGAAAGCCGGTCGCAAAGCCAATAAAGTATGTAATATTCATAAGACGGCACTAGGTTGTTAAATGCCATATTTAAAGTTAGAAAAAAAAATATTTTTAAAGTCAAAAGTTTGGATAATGAGTTTTCGGCTTTTCCTGCGATTATTAAGTATAGAAATAGGTCCATTTGTCACGTAATGATTCTCTAATATTTTTGTAAAAACAATCAGATATGGAAAATATTTAGAGTGTGTACTTGTTCAAACTCTCACAAACTTTTTATATAAAAATAAATTCTAAAAATTGAGCCTCTAAAAGGTCTTAAATCTCTTTGGGTTGACTCGATAAACCACAGTAATTTTTACTCCTTGCTATTGATATGATTATCTTGGATTTTAATAGTTTCTCTTTAACTTTTAAAATATTTATTTAGAGTCTGGGAATGGAGGGATGGGATATTTCGCCCAACAATTCATGTGATGAAGGAGACAACAGGTTAAATTTAAATTGTTGAAATTTAATAAATCAATTTTTGATTTATTCATATCGATATTTTAAACTTTTACAGTGTCATCATTTTGATAAACTCAAAATTACTATTTTATCAAGTTCTTTTTTTTTAATATTCCAAAAAAAAAGTGATATTGCTGAAATTATAAAATAAAATTGCTTTGGTTTTAAGTTAACTTTGTAATTAGATAGAGAAGAGACGAGAATCATTTTTATAAATCTTTAAAAAATTTATTTTCTAGTTTCTGCGAATGATAAATTTTAAAATAATAATAAAAAAAGATTGTGAAACTTTTTAAAACATTTTAATCTTTAAAAAGATGTCTTCATATATTCTTTATTTAAACAAAATTAGTTTTATTACAAAAAGTTTGTGTTCTATTGTTATGAGGTACGCTATTCTAGTATGACGTGTACACATAAACGACGTTGAGTCCGTATTGAACAACAGTGGAATATTTTGAAAGCTACGGAATAACAACTGAAAGATATTTGAACAATCATACACAAGATGAGTAGCAGTGAGAACGATGACATGAGGGCCCGGTGTGGGTGTGAAGCCGATGGAGACAAAAAAAAGAGAAAGTGTGCCTGCAGAGGGAGTGAGTCATTCGAGAGATGGAAGAAGGATATGCTGGAAAACGGAAAATGTACATCATCTAAAGGCGCAGGAAAGGCCAAAGAAATGATCGACTGTAGTTGTTTCAGAAAGGACAACAAGAAGAAGAAGGAGGAGAACTGTGGTTGCACCTGCTGCGGATTCTTCTTTTGCGCTGCCGCCCTTATTGCCGTCGGAGTAGGAGCAGCGTGGGTGAAAAAAAAGTATATCGATTAAAGAATAAATACACTTTTTAAATAAAATCGATTGTACTTCCCAGAGGCAGACTGTTTAAGACGTAGTTTGTTTGCTAATTGAAGATTGCCTGCGTTTTCACGTCTTTCAATAAAGTACAATTTGATAAAATGTGGTTTTATTTTTTAAAGTTGCTTTCCACTTTAAAATTTCTTTATAGGAAAATGTAGCAAACTCTCAAATAGGTAAAATATTATAATAATTAGATTTTTTGAGTTAAGCCCTAAAATATTTCAGCTAAAAATGAAAAAAATTGTATAGAGTAGGCTGAGTTTATTAAACTTGAAACTTTCGTTTTATTTATTTGAAATATAGAAATATCACAAGTATTTTTTGAGAATAAGATTTAATATATTAACTTTGAAATACGAATAGATGAACATTAGATGTTTTATATCAGAGAGATGGAAACAGTTCCATAACTCCCAACCCGGGTACCAGATAAAAACGCTAAAATGTGCATTTTAGAGTTTTACATTAAATCTATTCGGTCGCTAATGTTAAAAGAGAATAAGTAACTATGTCTTTGACGCCATTCTAAATGAATAAAAAATTCAACAACATTGAAAAATGAATAGAACTTATAAAAGTTAAATTAACTTTTTGATGACTTTGACTCCCTTTCATAACAAAGAGACGACATAACCGAAAAAAACTGTAGAATTTCATGTGCATCGAGAATGGCAAAATACGCAGCCAAGAATATAGCTTAGATTTGTAACGCCAATCCCTTTAAATTTAAAGGGACATGCGGCTACCTACTATAGATCCAACGACATGAGCTCATATACAAAAGATAGAAGCACTACTAAAATAAGCAGGATAAGTGCCATTGCAGTACATAACAATCTTGTGTTAGTTCCTTTGGAGACAGCAACCAAAATACTGACTTTTTCAAAACAATTCTTAATGAATGTCTAAATTTCTCGTTCTTGAATAAAAAATTAAAAGTTGTGTTTTTCTTGCTTTTTGATATAACTACCAGCAGTGACAAAAAAATTCTCTCTCGGCGCAAGTCCATTGTCTACCTAAGACTGAAGGACGCCAACATCTCATCTTTTAGATTTACTGCTCATTTTTAAAAGTGAAATATGTTTTACTTCAAAATGCCAATTTAAAAAGGATTAACCATAAATTGCTAGTTATAAACTCATCTAGTTTTTTTAAATAAATTTCCTTTTTTCATTGCGCTCGAGCACGCGACTGAGGCGCTCCCTAGTAAGGCCCAAAAATCATTTTTTGAAATTATATACTTCCAGTGTGCATTGTTTTAAGAATTGTCAATAATACACCAAGGCGTCTAGTTGCAAGTAATACAACCGCACCACCAGCCTTGCAGTGTATCCATCAGCACGCATGCGAAGAAGGAGTTCAGTGGACGACATGCAGATGGTGCTGGCGATGAAGGCGAAGGAGGGAAGGAAGAGGAAAGAGTATGCGGTGAAACCTCTTCTCAAGAGAAACACCATAGCTGACTTTGCCGCCTCCAAAAAGTGCCATGGTTCCACCACCAGCCTCATCTCCACCGTGGAACATGGTGCGTAAATGAAGTGATGATAGGGTGGATTAAATACAGATTAAAGGAATGATGGATGAGAAACTTTTAATAAGTAGTCGTGTTTTAAAAGAAAGTTTACTGATCCAGTGTGGATTAGCTAGTAAATATGATAATAAGCCAGAAAGTTAGAGAATTGAAGCTCTTCAAAAATGAACTTTTTGAATTTGTTGAAAGTTTGTTCCGACAAAGCTTGACAGATGATGACTATCTGACATGTGCCCATAAGTACACTAATAATTGTATAATAGACTTTTCTCGAACTCCCATTATTGCAGACAATGATGTCTTCTTTATTTATGGAAAATATTCTTTGCTTATATTAAATTTAGAATTCAAGCATTTGAAATTTTAATCCTTTATCAAATTATATTTCAATCAATCATAGAAAAGCTGATGGCTCCACAGAAAAAGAATAAAGGGGCATTTTCACTGTTGAAATTGGTAAGTACC
The DNA here is from genome assembly GCA_943735955.1 of Piscicola geometra. NCBI lineage: Eukaryota > Metazoa > Annelida > Clitellata > Hirudinida > Piscicolidae > Piscicola > Piscicola geometra. The sequence continues at coordinate 4,835,511 of OX030958.1, read as the reverse complement.
ATCGCTTATTAAATCTACACAATGCTGAGAACTTTTACTTCTATTTTCAAAATAAAAGTTTATCATAACTTCTTTTGTGAAGCTGTTTGTATTATTCATAAAGCGAAACTCATCGACCGCGCTAATTGAATGAAAAACTCAAAAATATCAGCTTTTTTATATCTATAAAAGCCAATTACTCTTTTAATAAATTACTGATCTTGCAGATAGATAAACGAAATTCTCGCTCCAAGGACGATCACATTGAAATGAAGGACGTTTTCTTCGGCATTCAGATCAACGAGTTTAAGGATGAACAGATAAAGAGATACAAGGTCCAAAAAATGCTTTTTTCGATTTCTTTTTACATCTTAATAAATATTTTGCGCATAATAATACAATTTAACCTTTAAGTATTTAAAAGATTTCAAAGAGGATACATTGGGAATCAACGTATAAAATATCCATTGTTTATTTCCAGATGATTTAAATAATATTTTTATAATTTATAGCGTTAGCAAATATTCATAACCAACTGTTTCAGAAAATGCACTGGACCGACTTGATAGAAGAAGAGGTTCAAAAGATGAAGGAAGATGGCTTGGATGAGAGGAGACCAGAAGAGCTAGGAGAAATGGAGAGAAAAAGAAGAGAGGCCGTGTGGGAACTCTTCAAATCTGAGTGCATTTTCCTCGTAGATCATCTTTCAGTTCTCAAAAACGTTGGTGTTTAATAAGCTGTTTACTTCATGAATAATCTTGTTACTCATCTTTAGAGCCTAAAAAACTAGTCAAGTTAGTCAAAGATAGTCAAGTTGAAACTCCATTGGAAACTTTTTCATTTTGATCTTTACACACTATAAAAGTTTCCGTCATTTAATCTATCTAATCATCATCACAAACCTTTTCACCAAAACGACACTCACACATCAATGTAATATTTCCACCCTTCCCAGTGCTACCATGAACCGCTGAAGAAAGTGCAGGTAGAAGGCTTTGTTATGAACGCCAACGTGGACCTGCTCTTTGGTAACATCGACGAACTCATGTATTGCAGCTACACCTTCTGCAAAGACTTCATCAACACATTGCTCGCCAACTTTCGTAAGAAGAACTTCGCCGATGCCTCTGACATAAGAAGAGCTTTCAGAAATGTTGGTTGAAAGCCTTTGTCAACCAAAAAGTTTAAATTGAATGAAATTTAGTTATTTATCTATCCAGTCTTGTAAGAAAATATTTTTTCTTTTTCAGACGATCAATTCATTCTTTGTTAACCTTATCTTTTTTTCCTTCGTTCACACACAGATATGCGTTTTGACTCGGAATGGAGAAGTGTACCACGACTATTGCCTCAACTACTCCAGAGTGCCTGCGTACCTGGAACAACTCAAACGAGACGAGGAGTTTGTCGAATTTGAAAAGGTCAAAAAAACTTTGTGTAACTACTTAATTATTTATTTTATCTCAATCAAATAGCTTTAAAACAACATAACCTAATTTAACTTGTATTAATAACAATTTTTCAAATTAATTTTCGTTTCAGTTATGCTTGAAAGTGGAGCAGTGTCGGCGCTTGCAGCTTGCAGACCTGTTAATCTCTCCACTGCAGCATTGCACAAAAGTTCCTCTTCTTCTTGACAACATTAAAAGGTTCTAATTTAAGTATTAATGAAAAATTTAATAATCCTATTTTCACCTTTCATCTCGAATACTAGTGAATATTTCATGATATATTCTATCGTCACTTAACCACCTCTGCTCAGATACTCAGTCGATCCTGATGACCAAGTGTGGCTGTCTGACGCCCTCATTCAGCTGGAAACCTCTCTGGGTTGGTAAAAAAAACAAATTTTCAACATTTTATAAAAGCAACAGTTGAAAGAATAAACAGAATATATAATTATACATATGATCTATTTGCATTTAATTTAATATTTTTTAAAGTTTTTTCAATAAACTACTTAATATTATTTATTCATCTTCCTTAGATAGTAAAATTTATGCTGATGACTCCTATATTGATACATCTTTCACTAACTCTTCTCTTGACCTTGCTGTTAATAAAATAACTCTCTGTATTCAATCTAAAATTTATTGGGCTTCATCTATGTTTCTCAAGCTAAATTTTGCTAATCTATCTCAATAAAAATCAAAATCTTTACTATCCCTTCTTTCTTCAGTTTTGCCTTCCCCTTCCTCATTATCTCTGAACCCTTCATCTTCTATACGTAGCTTAAGTTTTATCTTCGATTCTAACCTGTCTTTAGCTGCTCAAATTATATTTTTTTCTAAATCTTCTTATTTCCACATTTGTCATATTAAACAGCTTCTTCCTTTTTCTAACGATCCTACTTTGCAGCTTCTTGTATCTTCTCTACTTCTCTCCAAGATTGATTATTGCAACTCTCTTTGCCATGGCTTCCCTGATACTACTTTAGCTCCTCTAAATAAAGTTTTTACTTGTGCAGCTCGTCTTGTTGCTCGTGCTCATAAAATTTCTCATATTTCTCCTTATCTTTATTTGTTACATTGGTTACCTTTGAGATCTAGAGTGACTTTTAAAATATCCCTAAATATGTTTAATATTCATAACTGTACTGCTCCAATTTATCTTAAAAATCTAATTAAACAACCCCCTGAATCGGGTCTAAGATCATCGACCTTTAAGCGTTCTTTTCGTTTTTCAGTTAAACACTCTTTAGCTCAACGTTCTTTATCTTACTGCGGTCCTTTTTTATGGAATTCTTTACCCTCTTCTCTAACTTCAACTAAGTCACTCATAGTTTTCCGTCGTGGCCTGAAGACGTACTTGTTCGGAGCGTGATGGCTGAGCGCTTTAGTTTTTTTCACAAAGGGCGCTATACAAATAATTAGTGATTGACTGATTGATTGAATGTGGATAGCTTCAATATAAATAAAGTAATATGTTGTCTATTTTGAGATACATATTTTCTTTAACCGACAGTGAACCTGGAAACAAAAATGGTGAGCTTAAATAACTACGAGCGTATTCAAGAGATTCAGCACCAGATTGTATGGCTACCCATCACTCAGATCGACCCCAGAGCCTACATACCAGATGTAAGATGGATGATTTATAGGGGTTTGCTTTTTAAATTAAAAAAAATTGTTTTTATCTCTCTATCTTTTTTCTAAAACTTGATAACAAAATATTAAATGAGAAATAGTCGATATTCAACTACAACCACCTCTACTCTAGACAAACACTTGCAGTTTTTACGAACAACATTGAACAAACAGCCGTGCGAGAGACTACTCACATGCTCTAACAGGAAGCTTGTTTATGAGGGATATGTCACATTGCTGGGTTCTTTTTTTTACAGTTCCTTGGTTTACTTTTACAGCCTCACTTAATTTTATTAATGTTTAGAGCTAATGTTTGACTAAACATTTTATATTTGTATGAATCTATTGATAAATTTTGTTGGTTAAAAAGTTTTATATTTTAGACTACTTACCATTTCGCAGAAATCTCAAAAGTGACCCCTATGTACATGTTCCTCTTCGACGACATACTTTTGTTGACTAAGATAAAAAAGTCAAAAAAGGTTTCATATCAATTAATATTTTTAAGTATTACTATTTGTATCATCTATTGTGATAAGTTTATTATAATCGGAAAAAATCAAGTTTAAATTTTTTAAAACATATTTATGTCGAAAAACTCTATCGAAGAACTGTGTTTCCTGCTCTGCCACCTCGACGAGACCTCCCTCTGAGAACACCCTCTTTGTCGTCCACCGTCAGCCATTGGCTCTTGATAGGTAGGTACCTCTCTTCACGTCAATGTTTTCGAGATACTTCTGTATGTTCTTTATTAAACCTTATTTTATCTTCCAGGTTCACAATACATGATGTAAAACCGCCAGATAGCCCAGGTATGCTTTGCAGCTAAGTTTTTTTAGTGAAATTTTTGTAAAATACCAAACCTTTGGACATCTATAATTTTAGAACATTATTTTTTTAAAATATCTTTTTTAGACCTGTATTTTCGAACTTATTTTATGAATCTTCGGTTTAAATGGTCAATTATATATAAAAAACTTTTTCTCTCTTTTATACTTTTTCTTTGTATTCATATTTTCTCTTTACCATTCCTCCTTCTACACTATTCACTCTGTTTCGCCGTCTCCAGGCGTTCATAAGCCTCAGAACAGCAGCGACATCGAAGACGATTACTCTTTCACGGGCAGCAGTGAGACAATCTCGACTGCTCCGACAGCAGCTAGGGAGCGTTGTGCCCCTTTATTGGATGAATGCAACCCACTTTCGCAACGCTCTTCAGCCTTCCTCTTCGGTTGCATGTCATCTTCTTCAGTCCTCCAAAACGCTTTTGTCATCATCCACAACAACCGCTTCCAGCAAATCATTGGTGTCTTTACTCTACAGATTGACTCGCATGCTAACAAAGTAAGCGTTTTTTAAATGTTTATTATAAATATTTTTATTTAAAAAGCTTTAAAAAATAACTTTGATATTAAATTGATGTTACGATTTTTAGCTAGAATGGATTCAGCACATATACGAGGTGCAAGAAATGTACAGAAAAAGAGTGAAGGAAAAAGGGTCATCCGAAAACAAACCCCCTACTTCTCCTTACACACATGAGCACGCCAACAAGTCTAAAGCTTTCTACAGCAACATAGGTGACATTTTGAACAAGGGCTTAACAGTTCCTTCGATCGAACAGCTTGCAAAAGCACCTGGAATCAGAAGTAGGATTGATAGCAGAGCTTCAAAAATCTCCAAAGAAGTGTTTGCAATTTCGAATAGCGATGGAAAACCTAAATGGAGAAGCGCCTCTTCAGAAGCACAAAACGAAATTGATTCAGTCGAAGATTTGGTACTAAGACGCACTTCAGAGCCGTCATCGAACCTTTCCACCAAAGTTGAAACTCTCGTGGAATGTCACCAAACAAAAGAGAGTTGTTTATTCACTGCTCCAACCTACTCCGATGCCTACCAGAGCAAACCACAACTTGTGCAAAGCCACATTGACCTGCCCAACAAATATAGCCAGTTTAAAAGCAAGAAAGTACACCCAGTTTTTCCACAGCCTAACAGTGCTCAAAGCCACCATCACATCGGCTACCCCAACAACGCAGAGTTCTTTTATAACCCTCCTCTCAGCCACAGACCACCCATGCAGCTTTTTCCTGCCGACTCACAACCATTTGAAACATTCACAAAAACTTCTTCTCTTTATCCATCAACAACTATCAACCAGGACCAATTAGCTCCTAGTTATTTCACTTCATACGATATTCAAGTGGTTAGTTATTTCTATTAACTTTCTATTTAAATGATGCTCATAATTGCTTTATTGGAATATTATACATTCATTATTTTTCACTGATCTTCATGCAGCAATCCTGTTCAGCAGCGAACCTCACTGACCTCAACGAGCAGTCCACTTCTCCTTTCTCCCGCCTCCTCTCTCTTCAACAACTACAACACTCTCACCAACAGTTTCCCACTTCGAGCACAAGCATTCACCATCATACCCTCACTTCTCCACCCTCTTCCACTTCATCATTCTTGCTCAAACCTCCTCCAAAAGAAGATGAAATGTCTAGACACCACTCACTGCGCATCAAGCCAACACCTCATTCGTTCCAAAAACTCAAGAATGACAAATCACAATCATCGCACGTTATCAACCATTGAGGATTCCTTGCGATTCTCACTTGTTTTGGGTACTTTACACATAAAATTTTATAGATGTATATTATTTATTAGATATTTAATTTAGCTGAAAGATTGTCGATTATTGGTTTCTTTTAATTCAGTATCAGATTTTTTGAAATGGAAATGGATATTTGAAATAATTGTGGAGTGTGATAAATTGATAAAAACCTGCATTTTTTATTGTATTTGAAAGTTTGATAGTTTTCTATGACATTTTTTTCCGTGAGTTTCTATGTGTATTTAACCTTTCGATGACCAAAAATGCATTAAACTCGATTTCATATCCATTATCTCCACTTTACCTCATCAAATATTCAACAGTTCATACACATTGTGTAGTGTAATGCACAAAAAAGCGTTATGATTGCATTCATTTCGAAGTTATTTTATGAATATTCAAAATAGTTTTCAATTGTCTGTTGATTATAATATAAGCAGACCATTTTAGTTGTATGTTTATTCACAAAAGTTTGAGATAGATCGCCTGTGAAAACATATCACTTTTAAAGGCTAAAATTATTAAACTGCTTGTGTGTGTCTTTGCTGCTTATGAAATTCATGATTTAGCGTAGAATAAATATATTTGCACACTTTAATTTTTTTCTTGTCCGAAAATGTAGGTCTTTTCAACTGACCCGGGAAAAAACTAAATTGATAAATATCGAAGTCCCTTGCTCATAAGTCTTTCTATTCTCATGTCAAATTAAATTATTCATAATATTATTGAAATTCAGTTATGAGTTTTATTACTCTTTGCAATAATTACCACCAGATATTCTAGTTTTTAAGATTTATGTCCGAACTAAAAGCCCAAAATATTATTTTCGAAAAATGAACATTTTAGGTGTCCGAACTTCTGGTATTTTACATGCTTCAAGAGTTGAAATTATCTCCATTCTTTATTATTCAAATATCATTTTCCCTTTCTAAGTATTATAAAAATATTTATCGTAATTATTGTCGCGTTGTTGCAAGAGTACTTTTCCATGTACTAAACATATCGATTATGATTTTAATGAAAACTGATTCGTTTTATTTGTTAGCCTAATTAATCAAGCATATATGAATAGTATCTGTTGTGATATTCATCATTTTTTAAACGCAAAAACATCAATGTTGATTTGATTATTTTTGTGCTACAATGTAGATATCCAAATTATTTTTTTTAATGTGTAGGCAATTTTCAATAAGTTTTAGATTTGAATTTACTTTAATGGATAATAGTTTAAGTTTCTCTTACCTACGTAAAACAATCACAAGACTCAAGGAACTTTATTACGCTATATTTAGAAAGAAAATCATCTATGGATCCAGATATTCCATAAAAATTTTGAAAGTTGAGATAAATCGAATGCAATTGTTGCAGATTTATGTTAAAGTATTAAAATTTCAAATGCGGCTGGTGTGGTTGTAATTACAACGGGTAAATCTTTGTTTAGGACAATATTTTGGCACACTTATTTATAGGAATCATGTTTTGAAGACGTTTAATAAATATGCATTAAAAAATAATTTTCTGTTTTTTTCGATACATATGAAAAATATAAAAGTCCCAAAGGAATTTATTGAGCTAAAAATATAAATAATACATTAATAATAAATTGTCACACTATAAAGAGCAATCATTTTTATTATTAACTCATTCAGTTAATAATAATAAATAATTATAAAAATGTGAATTTATAGTATCAGTTACTGCTAAGTTACAGTGAATGCTTGAACCTGTTAATCCCCATCAGCGACCACCCCAACTTGTTGTATCAGCGTTATGTTGTCTCCCTTCAGCAGTATTTTGCCTGTATGACAGTAGTTCTCAATATTAATTACTCTAGCAAACCAACTATTTATAGTACTCATTTTGATTAGAAGCGTGAACTTTTAATAATTATTTATGTTCAAAACTTTGAGAGTGAAATTCAAAAACTAAAAGTATTATTATGGTAATTTATAAAAGAAACTTAATATAGAAAAATCAGTCTTATAGAACTTAGAGATGAAACTTTGAAAGAACATCACCTAGGGTTTTCCTAATCTTTGTTTTTTGGTGAATTTCTTCGGCCTCATCCAAAATCAAGTTCATGTATTCATCAAATCCCTTTGAAAACATTGTTTGAATACCTTTTAGAAATAATTGATTTGTTTCTAGATAATAAATTTAAAATATTTAAATAAATAACATATAAAGTTTATATTATATTATAAACCAACAAGAATGCATCCTTCGATTCTTAGGTTTGTCTGTTCATACAGCCATACTTGAACTCTAGATCTCTGGGAAGAATAATTTTAAATTAAAAAAATAGATAGAGTAAAGAGAAAGTTTTGTTCCTGTTAATAAAAGTAATACAAGAGTAATAAGAGATTAACTCACGCTTTGCAGGTATCGAAAGATCAAGTTCTGAAATTAAAAAAACTTATTATTCATTTAATTTGAAAAAATTGAAAAAACTTACAATGGGTTGAACCATCACTTTCTGTACTTTTTGAGCACCTTGGTAAGCCATTTTGTCGGATAATTAAGATTACAAAATAGCCGATAACAAGGGATTTAAAGCGCACAAATTGAACAACAAAGAAAATACATTATTGGAGAATAAATATTTGAATATTCATTCTATAAAAAATTTAACAATAAAAAAAAAATTAGGAAATATTGTATGTGTTTCTTTTCAATAATATTAAAAAACAATTTTGTAAGGGTTAAAACGTTGACTCGTTACTCTGAGCGTCGTATGCTCGATTCCTGCCGTCGCCTAGTAGCTGACATGGAAAAGACTGTAGAGTAGGTAGTCGCATGTCCCTTTAAATTTGAAGAGTTTGACGTTACAAATTTAAGCTATATTTTTGTCCGCGTATTTTCAATTCTCGAGACGCATGAAATTACTGTGTTCACTTTTTATTTTATAAATATTACGTATGCATAAACAGTCTTTGGTTACATCAAAATGTTCATAGAACATTCTAGAATCGTCTTAGCGTCCTTTATATAATGTAGAACGCATGTGTACAGAGAAATCTTCTTGGAAAGTGAGTGATATTTTTAGTTTTAATTGTTTTGTGTATAGCACACTAAATAAATTAGGCAGTCAATTTTGGTTTTCTAATCCTTATTTTTGAACTATCCTATGATATGATTTCAAAAATTTCACTTCTATAGCAAATCGCGGGATAGAGCAGCAGCTCCCCGAAAGAGGTGCCTAGTTGACAAAGTTGTCAAATAGTATTTTAACTTTCGGGGAGTTGCTGCTCTGTTCAGGGAATTGCTAGAAAGATGAAATTTTCGAAATCATATCATATGATAGTTCAAAAATAATCAAAAGAAAACCAAAATTGAATATTCAATTTAGTTTGTGCGTGAATTGACAAATACTATTTGACAACTTTGTCAACTAGGCACCTCTTTCGGGGAGCTGCTGCTCTGTCCCGCGATTTGCTAGAGAAGTGAAATTTTTGAAATCATATTATAGGATAGTTCAAAAATAAGGATTAGAAAACCAAAATTGACTGCCTAATTTAGTAAGTGTGCTATTGACAAAACAATATACTATTTTGTCGCATGTCCCTTTAAATTTAAAGGGATTGGCGTTACTATGGTGTGCTATTCACAAAACAAAATAGTATAATCGATTTAGTTTGTCAAATAGGCATCACTAAGATATTTGCTGTTCTGTTTATAATTAAATGCATTAATTAATCTCAAAAAATTATAAAACTAATTCATTCCAAACGTTTTATATTTATTTAACTTAACTATAACACTTGATTTTTCCCTTGATTGTGTTCATTTTTCATAATAAAAGCTATAAAAACGTTTTTATATTTATTTAACTTGACTATAACACTCGATTTCTCCCTTGATTGTGTTTATTTTTCATAATAAAAGCTATAAAAACGTTTTATATTTATTTAACTTAACTATAACACTTGATTTTTCCCTTGATTGTGTTCATTTTTCATAATAAAAGCTATAAAAACGTTTTTATATTTATTTAACTTAACTATAACACTTGATTTTTTCCTTGGTTGTGTTCATTTTTCATAATAAAAGCAATAAAAACCCTATTTATTTATTTAATTTTAAAATTATTAATAAATGAAACTTATTTTATTTTTAAAAAGTAATGAAGTTTGAATTATGTTGCTTATACAAGCCGCAAACTGGATTTTAAGCAATGCTTAGAAGTGTGCGTCACTTTTTTAGCTAAACACCATGTAAAATCTTTGATGCAATATTCAACTTTTAAATGGCTCTATCTTCGTTATAAATAATCGTTTTTTAATATATTTTATATATTTATTTTTGTTTTAAACTCCTTTTTCAGAAAATTATAATTTCACTTGCGAAAAGATAATTTGAAAATTTTATGCGACTACCTACTGTAGAGCTAAATCGTGAAATAAAAAGCCACAAGGACCAAAAATAGGAAAATCTGGCTTCAAAGTACATATAGCATTCAGATATGGCGGAATAAAATAAATATATATTTATTTACAGAGGAAAATTATGATAATTGTAGTAAAGTGAAAAATATAATAATCATAGAAACATCATGAGATGGTTAATTGACAACGGATAAAATAAATAAATAATGGAAAGAACTGAATGTAACGAAAGTCCCAAGTCCAGTTGGTGCTCACCCTGTAGTATTTTCCAAACATGCGAATATCTTGGATACAACTTTATCTAGTATTTTAATAGTTTATCAAATAACGGTATGATAGCAAACGATTTAAAAAGAGGGAATAATACCAATAGTTTAAAAAAGATATAAAAAGAAGTAGGTGAGAATTGGGCAAGATGACCCGCTCAGGAAAAAGGACGAATGTCTTAAATTTTCAGTTTTTCACTAGTTAAGAACATGAAACGTCCACTACTGGCTCTTCTACCTCCCTTTCGTTAAATAATAGTATGCAAACGCTGAAAACACTATGTTTTCAAGATTCAAGAACATTTTTATGATTTGTTTATCCATATAAAATATTCAGAAGATTAAATATTTTAGACTTTTTTCAGTGATGTCATCTTGCCCCGGTACTGGGAAAAGATGAAATTTTTTTTAGGGTTGTAGAGAAATCAAATTATTCCTTGAGTATATTTATTTTTAAAAGTAAATGTTGATATATTTATTCCAAAAAAATGAATGCTCTAACAGTTCATAAAAATAAAAGTTGATTATCTTTAAAAATAAAATAACAAAACGACATAAATCGTTAACGAGGTCATCTTGCCCCAGTCTCCATGGGCGGCGATCCTGGGGGGTCCTGGGGTCAGGACCCCCTCACTTTTTTTTAGTGGGGGGTGCACCTTAATAGGGACCCCCCACTTTTTTCCCCTTTTTGTATTTAACAATTCCTATTTTGATATAAGCATAATCGTCAACCATGGCATAAAACTAAATGTTTATACAGTAATACATTGTGAGTATATGTAGTTATATTGATAGCTGTCTAAAACAAAAATATTCTTTGCTTACTTAAATCCTCTTTCACCTAGTTTTTTTTATCTCTACGGCCTAGGCGGGAATCCTGAGGGGGTCCTGGGGTCCACCTTTACAAGGACCCCCTCACTCTTTTAAAATACATATTTCTCAACTCTAATTTGGATACGAGCCTAATCGTCAACCATGGGATAAAAAAATGCTAATACAGTAATACATTGTGAGTATGTATGGGCAGCGATGCTAGGGAGGTCCTGGGGTCCATTCCAACATGAACCCCCCTCAGTTTTTCAAATAACTTAATTTCTCAACTCCTATCTTAATACAAGCATAATCGTCAACCATAGCATGAAACAGAATTTTTATTCAGTAATATATTTTGGATGGGCGTAGTAATAGTGATAGCTGTCTGAAGCAAAATTATTCTTTGCTCACTCAAATACTCATTCACCTACTCTTCTTTTTATATTTATGGATTTAAATTAATAAAATATATTTATAAAAATTAAATTTCTGATTTTTCAATTTTCGCAAGCAGACATTCAGAATGCTTTTCAGATAATATCGGAACACTTTTTGCAAGCAGACAGATTAAAATTTTTTAGAAAAAAATCATTCATATTGTGTTACTTATTTTGCATGGGCGATATTTATAGAGGGATTCTGAGGTCCACTTTTATATCGACCCTTTCAATTTTTCAGATGAACCAAAGTTAATGAATTTCAAAAGGCTTCGAACATTAACTAAAGTTGTGGTTAAATCAAACCACAAGTTTCATATCGCATAACTGCCAAAAAAAATGCTGAAGCTTTTAGCTCATTTTATCGTTAGAAACACAGTGTGCACTGTCGAATCAAGCCAGTTTGGTGTTGTGGTTAACAGCACACAAGACTGCAATGGGTTAGAGCAGGAATCGATATTCATTCGTTTTGTTGATGAAGCTCTGAATGTTAATGAACAGTTTATTGGTTTATTCAGCCCACCAGACACGATCGGAAAAACATTATCTGCTGAAATAAAATATATTCTGATCAGAATTATGCTACCTATAGAGAAACTGAGAGCTCAGACTTATGACGGCGCTGCTATAATGAACGGCCGATATAATGGTTGTTAGGCTTTTATCAGCAGTGAGCATTCGCTTGCAATGTTTTTCCACTGTTCTGCACACTGTGCAAATCTTGTTGCCCAGCACACAGCTGCCGCAAATCTTTTTGTAAGCAATTCACTTCAGTTTTTCCAAGAGTTAGGTGCTTTTTACAATCGTTCAGGAAAGGTCAAAAAGCAGTTTAGTGATGCTTTAGTGTCTCTTATAGTTGCCTTTCCTGATGAGTCACTGAAGAAAAAGTATAGTATAAAACTTCTTTGTTCTCCAAGATGACTGACCAGAGTTTCTACAGTGTTTTCTGTGCTTGAACATTATGAAGTGGTACTTGTTAGCTTGGAATCATTTGCTTCCATTGGTACTGCTGATGAAACAGCTGAAAGGCTTGAGGTCTTTTTTCAACAGGGCACTACTGCACTGGCCCTCAATGTAGTTGTTTTGGTGTTTCCACTTCTGGAACAGTTAAACAAGTCGTTGCAATCAGCAATTGCCAAGGTCAGTGAAATAGTTGCAGCGACTGATTCAGTTGTGCGAGAACTGCGTCGCCTACGATCAGATGAGCAGTTTAACGCCATTTTCAGAGATGTCAACAGTGTGGTTTTGGCATATGATCTCGAGCCGATTGCACCTCGGGTGCGAAAGCCGCCACAAAAGTATTGTGGGCTGGGCCCAGCTTATGTAGCAACAACACCAGAGGAACATTATCGAGCAGCATATTACGCTGTCATAGACATTGCAATCATGCAACTCACAGAAAGGTACAATCTAGATTCTCCTGGTTCGGGTTCCTACTTGCAGCTGGAGACAATGTTGCTAACTGGTGAAGTGAACCATGATATTTGCAAGCAGTATCGTGAGTTAAATAAAACTGGTCTTTGTTCACAGTTAACTATGTTTAAAGACCAGTATGAACTTTAACACAAACGCAAAAAATAAAGCAAGCTATGATCACGGAAGTCAGACATCTGTTTCCTTAGGTTGAAGATTGATCAGGCTGATGCTTGTGTGTCCAATAACGTCATGTACTACAGAAATATCTTTTAGTGCTTTGCGGCGTCTTAAGACTTGGTTGCGTGCACCTATGACAGTCTCGCTTGAATTCACTAGCCGTTTGTCATGCACATCAGGATTTTAAGAAGCTAGTAGAAGAATTTGCTAGTCGGTCAGACATTCGAAGGGTTCTTTTTGGAAATTGGAGTAAATGAGCTGTGGGGAGAGGGCAGGAGGACAGGCAGAGAGGGTTTTTTATGCTATCTAAATATGCACTGTGGGCCAAAAAAAGTTGACCAACGCATATTTGTTTATAACTTTGGCAAATTTAAATTTATTTATAAAATTTATTTGATGGGTTGATGGCTAGAGGGTATTTTATGTTATCTAAATATTCACCGTGGGCCAAAAAAAATTTCTCACTGTATATTTGTTTATAAATTTTGTACATTTTAATCTATTTGTAATTTTTTAAACTATTTGACTCAGAATTGAATGGAAAACAAGATGTTATAAAATTTATTTGATGGGTTGATGACTAGTTGTAATTGAATTTATATAGATGAAAAATAATAATAGGTACTAAAATTGCTATTGTTTTTCTTCAAATCGCTTATAGTGGCAATACAAAAGTATTTTTATTGAGTATCAAACTTTTTTTTAATGTTTGGTGATACAAATATTAATAGTTGATAGAAAAATAATTTTCACTACAGTAAAAAATACTAAATAGTATCGCTTTTACTGTATTGGCCGATACCGGTTCTTTGATTCCAACCCTGGGGAGGACCCTTCCAAGATTTTCCGCAGATCGCCGCCCTTGCCAGTCTCCCCTATCTAAGTAGTTAAACTAACTGGCCTATTATTATAATTATACTTTATCCAATTTAAATTAATGAAAAAAAGTATAAGAATAAAAAATTAAATTCACATGAAAAGAAACGAATTATTTAGCAATAAAATATGGTTTTATAAATGGACGATCGCAAGTTTTACAATTCATAAAGTTATTGGTTAATTGGACAGGTATTTTAGATAAAAGAGGACTAATATATGATTTTTTACGGATATTATGAAGACTTTCGACAAGGTGTCACATACCAAATTAATTTATAAATTATAAAAATATTTTATTGTATAAAAAACATGTAAGTGAAAAAAAATCTTTATTAATAGAGAAAGACTTAATTTAAATTGTATCAAATCACAATGGGATAGCGAATAAATCGGCACTCTCTAAGGATCTTTCATGAGAACTGTTATTCGTAATGTTTTTTAATAATTCACTTTAAAAGTCAAATGAAATATTTTCATGCAGACACCCAGATGACACAAAAGTACAAGGTCAAACATTAGATTGGCTTAACAGTTAATTTTACTGGAAGATACTAATAAAGTAATTAACCCAATCGAGAATAAGCATGCAGTGTGTTGAGTTTATTATTGAAAAAACATTGATTATGAAAAAAATTACAAAGGGCAGCGATCTGCTGCAAATATTGCGGGTCCTACTCAGCATAGACAATCCTGTGAGGGTTCTGGGGTCCAGACCCTCCTTCCCCTACTCAAAAAAACATTTTTAAACTTCTGTTTTGGTACGAATATTTAAGAAAAAAAGAATAGTTTTGTTTTCAAGCTGCTATCACTATAACTACACATGCAATGGTTGACGAGTATATTCGTATTAAAACAAGAGTTTTAAAATGTTTTTTTTCCAAAAAGTACAGGGTCTACATTAAGGACCGTCTCACTACCAAAAATTGGGGGTCTGGACCCTAGTATCACCGCCTAGGCAAAAATTACTACTAAAATAATAAGAGAAATGCCGTATGATGAATGATTTGAAATAGTTAAAGTAACAATCTAACAATTTCACAGACTACGCGGTGACATAATAGAAACATAAAAAATAATGAACAATATATACGACAGCCAAACAATAGCTGAGATTTCGACGCTAAATACCAACACAACAAGATACCATGAATTGAAATTAATAAAGCACCGTTGTCAAAATAAAACACATGAAAATTCAATTATAGGCGCAGAATTATCACAGTGTGTCATAATTTGTTTAGTTTAATCGAAACAGAAAAGACTTCAGACACATTACAAATAAAATTGTATAACTTTTGAATTTGTCATCTAATTATGTAAACCATAAATTCAATTATAATGAAATAAGAAAAAAATATTTATATTAACAAAGGTCACTTAGAGATCATAATATCTGCAATGGTTACACACTCTAACCAAAAACTTAACTAAACTAGTAACTATAATTATTTACAAACATTGAAAATAATATCGACAGTAACAACTTGTTTTCAAAGAGACGTTGTCGTCATATGGTTCGATAAATAATATTAGTAATATATAGATAATAATCTATATAATTTTGTAGTCCTATAATTAAAAATATAATATTTAAAGATTAGTATTAATGTATATACATATCACATTATGTAAATATGAATGCAAGCATAAGAAACAATATAAATTGCTGAACAAATTCAAAGTGAAATCTCAAAGAGAAAGAGCGTTTGAAAAAAGTATTCTGTTGATATGGAGGGTAGTAAAAGAGCAGAAAATGACGCAGAAACCCGGTCCAATTGCCAGAGCTTCAAAGAAGAAAACTATCCGTTCAATGAATCACTCAGTTCCAGCATTGTCACTATCTCAAGACCAGCTTTTACAACGTCTGATTTCAACATCCACGCAGAGGTTAAAAGCGGAAAAAAAACACCAAAAGAATGGATAAAGTCCAAGTTCAATATTATCAGAAAAGTCGACTGTCAGTCCCTTTGGAGCAGATTCTGGAACAGCTTTTTAGGATTATTTCCCTTCTTGGTCATTATCTCAAACTACAAAAAGGCTGACATCATGAAAGATGTGATAGCTGGTCTTACAATAGGTGTGATGCACATTCCCCAAGGAATGGCTTATGGTCTTTTGGCAAACTTACCTCCTATCTACGGCCTCTACACGTCTTTTTTCCCCGTCATAATCTACTTTTTCTTTGGAACTTCCAGACAAATATCTATAGGTTTTTATATTCTAAAAACTAATTGATTTTTTCTGTCTACTTGAAATACCTTTCAAAATCATAAACTTTTTTACGTTTTTATTAAGCTTATAATTGTTTTTTTAATAAATGTTTTCAAAATTATATCACAACAGGAACCTTCGCCGTGATAAGTCTGATGCTGGGAGTTGTTATAAACAAATCTAACTGCGAGAGATACGCTATCATTTCTAATAGCACTACCTACACCACAAAGTTTTCAACAAACAACCCTTCAACTACCAGTTTCCTATACACCGACACCACCACTAATGACTTTTCTACTCTTGCTTCTACATTTGTTTCAAACGTTGACTCAACTACCTCCAATGAGATTATCAGCAGCTACTCAACTGACGACTATTCAACTAGCCTCTTCACCACATCTTTAGTTCATACCTTTTCAACCAGCAACTATTCGAATAAAACTACGATCAAAAGCGAAACCTCACTCAATGATCATCCCGAAGTTCTCAAGTGCAAACTTGAAGTGGCTGTCACCACAACCGTAGCTGTTGGCATTATACAAGTAAAAAAATTCAAACATAGTTTTTTTCTTCTAAGTTTAACATATTTTTATTATGAAGTCTCTTGTTCAGTTACTCAATATTCTTTTCTAAAGTATTTAATAGAATTTTGGTTTGAAATACTAACGTAAATAACATTGGTTCAAAAATACCTCTTTGATGTATTTGGAAAGCTAAATTGAAAAAAAAATTTAAGCCGCAATTTTTAATCTTCAGTCATTAGCAAAAAAACAAAATTGGTTAAATCTTAACATTTCCTATTTTTAATAACCTTCATGATTGTAGATTTATTTTAGTCTTAACTAAAGATTAATTTTTTTGATAAATGATTGATATATAATAAACCTTTTGTCACTATTAAAAATTATTGCAAACACACTGAAGTCACTGTCTTTTCGAAATCTAAATTTAATTTAAGGACATCTTAAAATTGTAAACTTAATTTTTTTTACATGTTTTATTCATTAAATATATAATGCAATAATAAAAAATAATTGAATTACTATTTTCTAAAAAAAAGTAGTGTGAAAAAGTTATTATAGGTCATTTTTTCTATCTTAATAAGTCAATTAAAAATATTTTTATTAAGATTATGAGGAAGGCTTAGTTAAATTTTAGTTAAATATACTTTTACTTAAGTATTCTAAATAAAAAGTCAGTTTCCGAATAATTCAAACTAAGAACAAATGGAATTGATGGCTATAAGAAGTGATTGAGTCAGTTTTATAATAGAGGCCCAAACCTTTTGTATTATGATCATCTGAGGCAATAAATAAGTCAGAAATACAATGACTTTCAATGTATTATACAAGAAAAGCGATTGATCTAAGAGTTTGTTTGTGAGCATTTTTGACAATAATTCTCAAAATATTTTGGAAGTTTGTTGATGAAAAATTTTGAAATGATTAATAAATTTATTTAGCCTACCAATTCCAGCTTCTATTAGCGGTGTTCAAGGCAGGGGTAGTGGTTGAGTACTTGCCTAGCTCAGTCACCAGGTCACTCACTCTTGGGGCCGCTGTTCACATTTTCACAAGCCAAGTTGGCCACGTCGTGGGGTACAGTCTTGGAGATTTCGAAGGTTATTTTAAGCTTGCCAAGGTGACTTTTCGTGATTGTGAAGTGGGTCGAATTTTAAGTAAAAGTGTAATGCTTGATGCTATTAACTAATGTTAAGATATATCAAATAACTATAAGTTACGAAATGTTAAAAATATATTTATCAATATAGTGACTCTTGATTTTACTTAGATGTTTTCCATTAATTTTAAAAGGTTTGATTTGGATCCTGTTGAATCAAAGTTGTAAAAACCTTTGCAGAACTACGAAGTACTTTTCACGAAACTTTCCAAGATCAATTGGGCAACTTTCGTCATTTCTCTCATCTGCATCATCCTCATCTACCTTGTGCAACGATTTCTCAATCCTATCGTCAAAGTCAAGATTAGGATGCCCGTCCCGATCGACTTCCTATTGGTAATTTATTTAAACAAGTTGAAAGAAAGCTTTTTTATCAACTAATTGACGTTTAAAATATAATCTAACAGTTTTAATTATAAAAAAAATAATTTTAATATTTTTAAATTCTATTATAATTACAGTTGGTTGTATGGACAGCCATCTCATACGGCTTCAAACTCTCGAAGCCTGAGGTTTTCAATCTGCCTGTAGTCGGCAATATCCCAATGGGGTTATAAAAAAATTTTAAAGTTTATTTTTTTCTCAATAATTTTAAAGTCAAAATTGTTTTATACATAAATTCTTTTTATAAATAACTGTTCATATATTAAATTATACAGTTTTCCACCTCCACAAGCTCCAGCTTTCTACAAACTAGGCCAATATTTTCCTGACGCTATTGCATTAGCGATCATATCGTTTATAATAAGTTACTCGCTGGCAAAACTGTTTGCTGACATAGAAAAGTATCCAATAGACAGCAACCAAGAGCTCTATGCCTACGCTTTCATGAACATTTTCTCGAGCTTCTTCAGCTGTTATGTTGGCACAGCTTCTCTGTCTCGAAGTTATGTGCAGTTTATGGCTGGAGGAAAAACACAAGTGAAGTTTTTATTAGTTTCTAAAAAATAATATTCTACTTTTGGTATGACTTAATGTTTAAGATTATACTAATCAGTATTTTAACATATGCCTATTGTTTCGTTAAAGTTTTTTTAAGAGTTTATTGATAAAATAGAAAAGAATTAGAATTTTTTTTTGAAAAAATAATTTTTATTGACAGGTGGCTGGACTAGTTTCTTGTGCTCTCCTGTTGATAGTGATAATGGTGATGGGGCCTCTATTACATGACCTGCCTAAGGCTAGTTTTTGTCTCATTTTGATTAAAAACTAATTTTCCAGAAAATAAATCGGTGGTAAACTTAAAAGCCTATTTTTTAAAATCATTTTTAAAATTTACAATTTTTTGAAAATTGTAAATATATAGTTTAAATATATAAATAACACATAAAATAAAATACATATTTTCTTCAATTCTTAAAGTGTGTCTTAGCGGCCATCATTTTGATCAACTTGAAGGGACTCTTTCTGCAGATCATGGACCTCAAATATCACTTCAAAGTATCTCGTTACGACGGAGTAAGTGATTAATTACTGAATATCAAATTTAAGCTAATACTAAGTTCGAAAGCTCAATTTCAGAAAAAATACTAGAATTTTTATCAACATTAACTTAACTTTAACTATGATTTTAATCATAGAAAAAAAATATAATAAGAATTTTATCAACAAATTGTACCCAATTGTGTTTTTGAACAATTAATTTATACGACTGTTTTATGAGAAGTTCTTTTGAATTATATTATCAATAATAAAAAAACCAAACAACAGTTTTTAAAATTTCATTAATGTCTATTTTTTCTCAAGTTTATTTTCGTGATCACGACGATTGCCATAGTGCTCACTGATGTGGATATTGGAGTTGCCATCGGTCTCGGCTTCACATTCTTCTCTGTTGTTCTAAGGACTCAAAGGTTGAGTTTCAAATACTTAATTTTTTTTAGATGCAGTTATTTTAAGAATATTTTTTAACCAAAATGAAAACTATTTGCGCATATGTTTTATACTTTTCAAAAGATAATTATTTCTAAGAGTCAGTGCAACTGAAAAAAAGTTTTATGTTACCATCTAAATTCTTTCACTAAAGACCAAAAGTGCGCACTTTAGGACTCATTCCAGACACGGATGTTTATGTGGATATCAAAAAGTTCAAAAAGGTGACAAATTAATAACGCTTTTACCCAGTAAGCTCAAAAAACAAGCTTTTTTATATGTGTTTTGAAATAATTTCACTCATATCAAATGACTTTGCAGGCTGCAGAACTTGAAAATATCAAAATTATAAGCATGGAAACGTCTCTTTATTACGCCAATCACAACCACTTTCTCGCAAATTTAGAGGTTTCGAAAATTCTAGAACTCCCAGAACCAACTCAAGTTGACGTTTTATGTGGCTGTTGTATGAAAAACAAAAAAGTTTGTATGTTTAAATTATTAATAGTTAAATTATTCATTAGAATAAATCTTATTTTGAAACTTTAAAATATTAAAAAGTTTCATTAAAAGTTTTAAAAATATTACACTATATCAAAAACCTAAATTCTACGAACTAACATAAACTTCTAAGAAACAAGACGACTGTCAAGAAGGTAGTTCAAATGTGAAAAAAACTACTTTAACCGACATCATTCTCGATTGTAGCCTCATCTCGTTCATTGATGCCGATGGAATCTCTGCTATCAACAAGGTTCATAAATTTCTAACGGGCTTTTGGATTTGCTTTCTTTATGTACATTTGCTAAGTATAGTCTTGCACCGAATCGTTTTAAGCCTATTTTTTAAAATATAAAATATGACATTATCAAAAGGCTACTCAAAGCATTAACATAAAATGAGTGATTATAATTATTACTAGGTGATCATTCAGTACAAGATTGTAAATATAAAAGTTTCTCTGGCAAGCTGTACAGGTGTGTGATGCAGACTTTTTGAGATGTTATCAATTTTGTTGAAAAAATACGAACTGTTCATATATATGACTTTTTATTAATGTAAAATGATTGAATTAAATTTATTGATTTTCTCCCTAATCAAATAAAAACTTATTATTAAATATTGAACACCAACTGAAAGTAACTCTCACTATGTTTCATTACCATCCAGAAAAAGTTTACAAAATGCTGCTAAAGGCAATCGATATGGAGAAGTTGAAGCTAGTGGACATTTACCTGACGGTTCAAGACGCTGTGAACTACATCACCAACACCCACCATGCCATTTCAGAAATATAATAAGAGTTCTTGAGCGTTAACTATGTCTTGCTTGTAATATTTAATTATTTTTAGTAGTGTTACATAATTTTAAGTTTAATCTTTTTTATAAATAGTAATTCAAGTGGTGAGGTTTGAGGCTGTTTATAGCTCACCTGTAGTTGGACTGTCTAAATGATCGTTCTTGTCTTCAATGTGATGTGGGCTAATGCTCCTATTTAACAAAAATAGCTTTATACTAACATTCAGTTAAAAGTGATAATACATCAAGCCTAAAATATCTTCACTAATCACTTTGAATCATAATACAACCGTGTTTTGGACGCTCTATTATCATTTTTAAATATGTTCATATTTGAGCATGCGCATTTAAATCAATGAAGAATGTATACTAATATTCTTTATTTTTAATACTGTATTGATTTTTTTAGTAGCAATCTAATATTCTACTTTTTTTGAATAAGTTTTTAGAAAACTTGAAAAGATACAAGAATATTCATATGAAAAACTTTATCAAATTTAAAAAACAATCTAGAAAGAATTTTTCTCATTTATATTGAGCTAACCAAACAGTACTTTGTTTATATTTGTGATTATAATACGTTTTGCAATTTTTTGCTACACGCTTATACGTTGAATCTTTTGCGCGATTTATATTAGATTAATTATATCTTTTAATTTGTATAAGCACACAAAACTTTTTATAATTATTACCATTTAAGTTTAGAGTTTTTTTATTTGTAAATCTTGACACATTTCTGAAAGTAATCCTTCTCAACCCCGGTCACCACTTTGCTTTGTCTGCTTTTAGCATTTCAAAGCATTTGAAGGCAATTCATAAGAGGGCTCTTTAAAAATGTAATAATATATATTTAAAATAAAATTTAAATTTTGCATAGTTATTCGTTCAATTTATTTTATTTCAAAGTCTCATTGTTAAAACTAATCCTATACAACATGTTTAGTTTGAATTTTGGAAACACTTTCAAATCCAGCTTACACGTGTAACATGACAACAATAAGTGGGTGATGAAATAACTTGAAAAAACCCTAAAAGACTCTTGGAGCTTATAAGAGGATCTGTTAACTAGGTATTCACATCATATGCTTCTTAATTAATCCGAAATACATCATACGTAACAAATAGGTGTAGTGTATAACGTGTAAATTACTTATCGTATACAAAGTAGACAAAAGATAAAGTATAAATGGTTGAGTTCTCTAACACTTACAAACATTTAAAACGAAAATGTTGGAAAAAATAGATTCTGGTATTTTGAATTTTTGCGAAAATGAAGAAAAAGAAGCAGAAGTCCGGTCAAATAGCCAAAGCTCAAAGGAAGAAAACTCTTCTTCCGGTGACTCAAGTCGCTTCAGCATTGTCACTATCTCAAGACCAGCTTTTACAAAGTCTGATTTCAACATCCACGCCGCTGTAAAAAGCGAGAATAAAAATCCAAAAGAATGGATCAAGTTACAACTTAAGTCTGTCAAAAATGCCAACTGTTCATCTATTAGCCGTAAACTATTGAACAGCTTTTTAGGATTTTTTCCCTTCTTGACTATTCCAGGAACGTACCACAAATCTGACATAATCAAGGATTTGGTGGGAGGTGTTACAATCGGAATGATGCACATTTCACAAGGAATGTCCAATGCCCTTCTGTCAAACCTGCCTCCCGTCTACGGCCTCTACACGTCTTTTTTCCCAAGCCTTATTTATTTTTTCTTTGGGACCTCAAAACACATATCTATCGGTTTGTTGAAAATTCCTTGAAGTAGTAAAGTGGTTTCATACTTTATAAAATATTTTTTATTGAGCGTATTCTCGGTTTTATAAAAATTATTTTCTTAATTTAAACCACAATAGGAACCTTCGCAGTGATAAGTATGATGATGGGAGTTTTAATAAACAAAGCAAACTGCGAAAGATATGCTAATAGTTCTAGTACAACTTACTCCACGACCACATCCAATAACTTTACCACTACTGGCTTTTCATTAAACGACTTCACCAACACTGACTTCACAACATTCGATCCTTCTATCTTCATTATCAGTACCTCCACCAACAACTTTACAAGCAAGAACATGCTCAAAAGTTCAACCTCACTCGATGAAAACCCTGAAGTTCTCAAGTGCAAACTTGAAGTCGCTGTCACCACCACTTTAATTGTTGGCATAATACACGTAAGAATTGTTTTCAGTAATAATTTTTCTAACTAATGTAAAATAATTCTAATTCATCAATTTTTTCTCTACTTTTCTCCAATTATTATTTTTTAAATAGCTTAAGTTTATTGAATCTAAAGAGAAATGTTTTTCTCACCCATTGCTTTTGAACTTCTGATATTAGAAAAATGTAATGTTATGAATGACAATGCTATTTGAACGCGCATATGATTGTTGAATTGTTAAAGACTGTTACTGGAGTGCAATGCCTCTTTGATCGTCTAAGCTCTTTCATCAAATAATACAAAGATTCTTTTTTCATTATAACATTTTCTTTAAATTAAAGAATTCACCTCATGATTCTGACACTTTTTTCTTAATCTTGTAGTGAATGAACAGATGAAATAGACATTAATATCTAACATGAATAGAAGATGAAACTAAATTTTTAAGGGATAATGAGGATTTCAAACTGGAAACAAATTATAAATTGGAATGAACTGAAAATCATTAGTCAAAGTTATTGAATATACTTTGAATTGTTTATAATTTTAAATTTTTGTTATAAAATATATTTTATCTAATCATTTTCAGTTGATATTAGCGATATTCAAGGCAGGGGTGGTGATTGAGTACCTGCCCAGTGCGATCACCAGATCACTCACTTTTGCAGCCGCTCTTCACATTTTCACCAGCCAAGTAGTACACGTTGTCGGATACAGTCTGGGAAAATTTGAAGGCTTTTTTCTGCTCGCGAAGGTTTTTGTTTCAGTCACAATAGCTATAGCTGATTTATGAATAACTGTTTAAAAAATATGAAAAAACAAAAGATTTTTTAAGAGTGGTTTTAGTTCTCATAATGATTTCAATTTTTTTATTATCTACCAATAAACTGATCATTTGAAAATCTTTGCAGAACTATGAAGTATTGTTTAAAAACATCTACAAGATCCATTGGCCATCTTTCGTCATGGGTCTTATCTGCATTATCATCATCTACCTTGTGCAACGCTTTATCAACCCCATAACCAAAACCAAGATTAAAATGCCGATTCCGATTGAATTCATTTTGGTAATATTATATAAATCAAATGAATTTTATCAACTAAATTATCTACAATAAAAACTTTTATACCATTTCTTTTTTAGAAAGAAGAATAAATTTTTCAAACTGCTACACTAAAACACAGATGATCCTATGCACTGCCATTTCTTACGGATTTAAGTTATCGAGTACTGAAGTCTTCAACATGCCTGTGGTAGGCGTTGTCCCTATGGGGTTCGAGAAAAACTTATTAATTAATAATATTAAAATATATATATATAAGTTTTGAAAGAATTAAATAATCTTTAAATTTTGAAATTTTAAAAGTTTGTTTTATTTTTCACCAGTTTTCCACCTCCACAAGCTCCAGCTTTCTACAAACTAGACAAATTTTTGCTTGATGCCATTGCAATAGCGATCATATCGTTTATAATAAACTACTCTATAGGAAAGTTGTTTGCTGACATGGAAAAGTATCCAATAGACAGCAACCAAGAGCTCTATGCCTACGCTTTCATGAACATTTTCTCGAGCTTCTTCAGTGGTCAAGTTGGTGTAGGTGCCTTGTCTCGGTCTTTCGTGTTATACAATGCTGGAGGAAAAACACAGGTAAGATTGGCTTTGTTTTTATACTTTTTTTATGGTGTAGCTCATAATATAGTTATTTAACCTTTGCAAAAATTAAAGTTTTTAACTATAAATTATAATAGCTTAATTCCTTGAAATGACTTTTTTTGACAGTTAGCTGGACTAGTATCATGTACAATTCTGGTGGTGGTGATTATGGTCATGGGACCACTCTTTTATAACCTGCCAAAAGTTTTTCTTACATTTTACCTACTCAAGTTTATATATATTTTTTTTTTTCTCAATAGTAAGTCTAAAAAGCTCCTAGCAGATCTAAAATCCCTAATTTTTTAGGATACCTAAACTATGGAGCAATACTTTAAAAATATGAGTTATCATTAAAACTAAAACTTCTTTTTTTTATTCTCAAAGTGTGTGTTAGCGGCCATCACAATCATCAACTTGAGGGGAGCCTTTCTTCAAATCATGGACCTCAAATACCTCTTGAAAGTATCTCGTTACGACGGAGTATGTTTTTTTATTGCTCTTAACCAATTTTTGAAAAATTATAAACAGTATATCAAAACATTAAAAAAAGTCAAGTGTTAAAATTTAACTACTCATTATAATTTTATATTGTGTGGAGTAAATTCTATTAGAATTATTTTGAATAATTATACTCTAAGTATTAGTATTTTCCTCGTGATATATTTGAACTTTTATAAATTTAGAGATTCAAAGACAAAATAAGCTGCTGAATTCATAATCCTCATACCTTTTTAGAAGCTCTTAGATCAATTTAACTTTAACTTAATTTCTACTTATTGTATATTAAAGCTTTTTTAAATAATTATTTTATTGAAATATTAAAAGCTGATTCATACACGTATATACACTCCCAAAGTTTATTTTCCTGATCACGGCGATTGCCATCATCCTCAGCGACGTGGACATTGGATTTGCAATCGGTGTTGGCTTCACATTCTTCTCCGTCGTTCTAAGGACACAGAGGTGAGGACTAAATTAACGCAATAATATTAAAGAACATTTTATCTTTGCACATTTGCTTTTTTAAACTTGTCAACTCTAGTTTTTCTAAACTTCAATGTTGGTAAATAGGAAGTATAAAGATGAAATCTCATCATTCTCGAAAAGAATCATTGTATTGTTTTTGAAAACTGAGTTTATCACACACCATAGAATTTTTTTATTATTTTTTAAAAAGGGTCTTAAGTGGTGTGAATCGCCCAACTAAAAATAAAGTGATTTTATAGAACAAAAGCGACCAATAACCTATTTTAAAAAAATTTAATAGTGTGGTTTTATCTTTTAAAAGATTTTACAAATCCAACTGGAACTTCAAATGATACTTAGTTCGTTAATCTATTTATCCTTAGAATATCCGTCATTTATTTAGACGGGAAATTATGATAGTATTTCGCTGTGACTGAGAAAGATTCTTGTAATCTGTGATCTCAGCATTGACATCATTGAGGTTTTCTTAATTCGGAATAAAATTAGTTTGCATAAAGGAAATGAATCATCATTGAATGAGTAACTTTTGCTGACGATTTGTGTTATATCAAGATAGAATATTTTATACACTAAACAACTATCCGGGGATGGCTTAAATGGTAGAAGTCGGACTAGCGACTTAAGTTTAGAGTAGATCATAGTAAAATATCATACATTCCTTTCATAAGGCCAAAGATTAGCACTTTGGGACTCATTCCAGACACGGATTGTTATGTAGATATACAAAAGTTCGAAAAGGTAAGAAATTATTTCTTTTTAAATATATATCTTTAAAATATTATTATTTATTCATAAAAATGTATTTTATTAGTCTATTAAAATATTTAACATTTTTTACTGAATAAATTATGTATAAGATATAAATGTTAGTAAATGAGTAGTCTCCAAAGACATTATTGTTTTATAAACTCTTTCCACACCTTACCAAATGACTTTGCAGGCTGAAGAACTTGAAAATATCAAAATCATAGGCATACAAACGACTCTTTACTACGCCAACCACAACCACTTTCTCGAAAACTTGGAGGTCTCGAAAGTTCTAGAGCTCCCTCAAACAACTCATGTTGACCATATATGCGGTTGTCTTTTTAGAAACAAAAAGGTGTGATTATTCAGTTAATAAAACCTCAATCATTTATTTATTTTTTTTATTCTAAAAATGCCAATATTTTTTAAACTTTTCAAACACCTTTGCATGTACCTTTGTCTTCATGCATAACCATTATACAAAACCTCCACTAAGGACCAAAGCGAAAACAATGAAAAAAGTTCCGAAGTGAAAAAAAGTTCCTTAACCGACATCATTCTCGATTGTAGCCTCATCTCATTCCTTGATGCCGACGGAATCTATGCTATCAACAAGGTTTCTGGACTTTCATAGGGTCTAATGGTTTCTAGCGTTATGTTAATTAATAGATTATCGGGAATAAAGAGTGGGGCACAATCATCGGTTTACAAATTTGAAAACATCTACTTAGGACATGATTAACACTAACAATACAAGAAGTTTAACACAAAAATTATTTTTTTAATCACCCGCGATTGAAAAAAAAACAAAAATGTACCTAGCTAATTTTTGTTTTTTTTTATATTAATGGCATTGCAAAAACAGGTTCACCTTATACATTATGTTTTACGGTAAATAATGTCTTTAATGGAGCATCTAAAAACCTAGGGTTCAAGTTATTATTTCATGTTTAAAATATAAATCTATCAAATTATAAATGATTAAGTGTTTTATGCAAATAAATCGTTCATTGAATAAACAAAAATTAACAGGTTATAAATGAGTACCAAAATGTGGATATCAAAGTTTCATTGGCAAGCTGTTCAGGTAAATGGTGCTGACTTGACTTGAGCTTTTTTAGATATATTAAGACCTAGATAAACGTGACTTAAAAACCAATACTTACAAAAAAAAAATTTAAATTTTAAATTTGTGCAAATCATATATTTATTCGATAACTTTGAAAGATATAAAAAAACTAAAAATTATTTATAAAACAAAAAGTAACCACAACTTTGACTAAATTTCATTTCTTTCCAGAAAAAGTTTTCAAAATGCTGACCAAGGCGATCGAGGTAGAGAAGCTGAAACTAGTGGACATTTACTTGACGGTTCAAGATGCTGTCAACTACATTCAGAACACTAAGCAGGCCCTGCAAGAGCCCACTGAGAGCTCATTTTGAGAATTGCTAGGTATTGAAATCATCTATAGTAATTCAAGATCAATCAAATAAAAAACTTTTTTGCTTGTATTTGAAAAAGTTGAATGATTAAATGTTTTTATATTTTATAAATATTAGCAATCAACGATTTTAGATTTTTCACGATACTAAGGTTAATATATTTTAATGGGTTTTGAAATTCCAAATTGTTTCCCCTAACCACATAAATTCTTTTGAAAAAGGTTCTATTTAAATTTTGAATCAATCATTTTTCCGTATTGATATATTTATGAAAATATTTTTTCATCATATTTATACGAAATCATTTATAAAAACTATTTTAACATTTTTAAAATTGGTTTTTCTGTATATTAAAATGAAAAATGTGTTACTTACAATGAAGCTGAACATATTTTTTATATTAATATAAATATTCTCATTTTTCACTTGAGTTCTATCCCAAATTTATTTTTAAAAACCATTAACAAATGTTTGAGGTATTTGATTGAATGGTTCAGTCGTTTGAATTCTTCCTTCAATCAAATGTGTGTGTGTTGATCTTTTTGATTCTGGGAAGTTTTTATTTTTATCCATATACTCAATAAAAGAATAGAGTTTTCAAAATTATTTATGTTGAAAAACTAAGTTTTTTTAATTTTCTATGTCAAGCTGAGCGCCAGGGGGTTTGAAGACTTGGTTCAGTTCTTATTGTAATTTTTCCAATCTTGGTGACTGCTTTCTCGAAAAGGTTATTCAAAAATTGTAAGAAAAAATCCAGAATCTAATATTATAAAATTTCACATTTCTTTTTAAAACTCATAAGCTTTGAAGTGCATTGAATCGTCATTATATTCAAAATCAAAGTTCCGAATGCAAGGCCAGTCGTTCTAGTAATTACAAAATCGCTTCATAAAAACTAGAGCCAATACATTAAAGTTTAATTAAGTTTTTTTGATTGATGCGTTACCATGGGAAGGGTGAAGAGGGGAAGGCAATGATGCTGGAGATTAAAAACATCCATCTTCTGGCCATTTGACTGAGAATAACCGGGGATTATTGTAATTGGTCGAGTGAAACTGAATAAACTAAAAAAGATGTTGTCTATAATTTAAAATTATTAACAACAAAATAAAAAGTTTTTTGATGCTTTTGAGCATATGTAATTTTGACAGCTCATGGTGATAAGAAGGCAGTGATGCATTAATCGAAGTTATCTTGCAGAACGTCTCAACAGGCGAAAGATTTATTGATTATTTTGATTTAAAAGCAAAAATCTTTGCAAAACTATATTTCATTCTTATCTTCACATCACATTTTAATGGCTTTTTTATAAATCAATTTGATTAAATTAAATCAGGTAGTTTTTTAAGTCTTAATAGAAGGTTTTTTTTGAAGAGTGAAACAGCCATAGCCCTGTGTTCAATGAGTGATCTTGTGCACATACGAAAAAAAAGACATCAATCAGTTAACCCAAGAATAACAGGGTCATTGGCAGCATTCTCAAGATACGAAAAGGATAACATCGGTGTCCTAAGACAGAGACCGATGGTGTTTATTTTCTAATTGTGTATGGGCCTATGTCGATTTGTTAGAGCACTGAGATATTGCAAAGAAGAATTTTTAGATTTGATATGATAATATTTTAGAAACGAAAAAAATAATTTTGAAATGTTTTGAAATTTCAGTTGTAAATTATTTTTTTTTATTTTCCTGTTTTTCAAAATTATAGTTAACAATTTTTCAAAAATATTATAAAACCGAAAAAAGAGAAATAATAAACCTAATTTTTGTACAAGCAAAAGAATTTTTAAATGTAAAACTTTCATATGTTGCTGTAATTTTATTCAATCGTAAATCTTCATTGGCCATTGCTTTCAACAATTAATGTTCGTTTATCTGACAATTTTTTGTTTTTTGATCATTCGTGAATTTGATTTGCCTTTTAAAATCTGGAAACCTTGAAACTTGTTGAAAACTGGACAAAATATTAATAATTTTAATTAAGAATGAAAATTAACGGATTTCATAGTGATTTTCCTCTTTCTATTCTCAACACTCACATGTCTCAAGTTCTCATCAAAAATTATTAAAAATAATTTTCTAATTGCTATTTTGAACTTTGGGGCTAGAAGCATTCTTAACCTAGAACTCATACTCTTTGGGGCATTCAAAAAAAGCAAAAATAACAGAAATCTTTAAAAGAAATGAATACATACTGGCATTCAGAAATGCTTGCACAGACAGCATTTACATGACTCTTCACAATAAACAAGTCTGTTAATCATGCTACCCATGTTATAAAAAAGTTTTGTAAAGTCAGTGTTTTTGTGTGAAATTGTGTGAGTTTGTGTGTAT
Organism: Piscicola geometra; assembly: GCA_943735955.1. Classification (NCBI taxonomy): domain Eukaryota; kingdom Metazoa; phylum Annelida; class Clitellata; order Hirudinida; family Piscicolidae; genus Piscicola; species Piscicola geometra. The sequence goes on along the minus strand of OX030958.1, from coordinate 4,805,067 downwards.
GAGTGCCTAAACTATGTGTATCTGTTTAACTCGTTTATGTATGTGTATTTCAAGTTCATATGTATGTATGCCTGTATGTATTTGTGTGTGTGTGTGTATTTTTGTGTGTGTTTGTGTGTGTGTGTTTGTGTGTGTGTGTGTGTGTGCGTGTGGGTACGCGTGTGGGTACGCGTGTGGGTTGTGTGTACACGACGATCGATGCAGAGTTGCGGGAAAAGATGAAAACAAAAAGTTGTTGTACGTTGGGGCGTGTGTGTTTATAAGATGCTGGTGGGTTAACACGGCAAAGCAAGAAACACTAAGTCGATATTTCGAAACGATGGATATACTTTTTTTGCTTAAAGGAGTTACGTGCTGATGAATAAGACTTTCATTAGGTGGCCTAAAAATGTTTTGCTTTTTGTAGTTATTTCATCCGTTTGTGGAACACCATCGTATATTAAATTAATAAGTTCAGAAAGTTTGAATTTCAACTCTAAAGTATCAATCTTAAATTTATCTTTCACATCAAAGTTAAATTTAGGCTTTTCCAGTTGCAAGTACAAGGTTTAATTAGAAAACAACTAATTTCACATCAAAGTTTGAATATTCTAAACAAATGTTCAAACTATTCAAAAATGAACTCGACTCCAAAAAAGCAATCTTTTTTTTCTTCTATTAATCTTGAGGTCAGTGGGTGTTTTTTGAATAAAAATTTTGGATTTGTCTCTATTCGCTCTAAACATGTTTCAGTTGGTTACATGTTTGAAACATATAGAGCTTTTAGTAATTCGCTTCATACTATTGAGTTACTAATAGTTTAATTTAACTTACATATTTTTAAATAAAATGTTTGTCATTTTATTTATTTTTCTTGTTAATATGTGCTATTTGTGTGCTAATTGACACTTCAAGTCCCTCCCAGTCTCAATAGCCTGGAACAAGAACATTATTTCTCTCCTTAATGACATTGCGTGTTATGTACAATCAATAAAGCGATCTGATAGATTAATATTTTAATGTTTAATGAAACTAAATGAGTTCCAAGCTATCCAATACTTTTTTGCAAAAATATTTCAATTTATAAAGAGAAATAATAATGTTTTCCGGCTGTAATGAAAAAATAATAACGAGATTTCAATTAAATTTTGTTGTTTAACATTTTTGAAGCATTTATTTCTAGAATTTTATTTTTTTTAAAGTAATTTTTTCGATTAATTTACTTTTCAATATGCTTCTGGATAGCTTATTGACTTCATCAAAATATTAAAATGTTTGAAAAATTAAAATTAATTTTAATTAATATAAGTTATTAATTCATTTTTCTGAACACCGTGTTATTATTAGCTTACGCATATTCTACATAAGAAATTAAGACTAAAAAATGTAAAAAAAACATTTTATTATTATTATACGGCACATGAAGGTAAAATGATTTCGAAGTTTGCTCGGACATGCACCTTTTCATTCTAATCTCTCTTTTATTGTAAAGAAATAGAAAATGGAAAACTATTTATTATGAAAAGGCCAAACTAGTGTTGTCAATAATTGAAAGGTTAAAACAAATATTTGAATAGAACTTTCAATTGCATGCTAATCGAATTGAATCGAAGCCTTAGGGGAAATCAACGATAACCTTGCACTGGCCTTTTCCTTTGCCAGCTAAGTTTTGTTTAAACCATTTCTCTTCATAATGCATTTAATTTCTTATATTTCTTGGATTAACACGTTTGTTCACTTTTTAGTTGAAATTTTCGTAACTGGTTAGTTATGTGTTCTTCCTTATTTTCTCTTTTTAGAAAATAACTATGGTTGTTATTAGTGCCATTAAGCGTTAAGAAAAATACATAAGTTATTTAACGGCAGACATTGTTGTGGCCAGGTCATTATTTATATATTTTTATTGCCGTTGATAGCGTTCAAATCCTAGTTCAATTTAGACTCCTGTAAGAAAAAATTTGTTTCAGGAAAGTTACTCGTATCAAGAAACTAAAAGTGCAGCCTTTAGTTATCGTTTGAACTAATTTATTGGTTTAGTTTTAAAGAAGTATGTTTGAAGGTCAATGAAGGTTAATGGAGACAGGTAAAGGTCAGTAAATGACTTTAAAAGATATTATTTTGTATGAAGAATTGTTAGCTAAATTTGTACAAAAGCCTCACTTGTGCCCCGAAGTGCATCAAAACGTGTCTAGCGTATGAGTAAAGCTGACAGTGTCTTCGTTCAATTACTGGCGCGCATCTGGAATTTTTGCATGATTGATAGCCTCATATTTATTTTGAACATATAATACACCTTAGTACACTACCAGTAGTATTTGTATGCGTAGCGTGTATGATAAATAGTAAACTTGTGTGTGCCTGGTATTGATCTACTTTAAAAGTAAATTCTATTGGTCAAGGCGATTCTATTTTAGGCGTCCGTCTCAATCGCACTCAAACATGAAAATGAAGTTATAGGAAAGCCTATTATTATTAATTTTTTGATTAATTCGGTTCTCACATTTTATTTATTTAGTTTTTCATCAGATCAACTTTCATTTTGAAAAATATTTATATGTTTATTATAAGAATATTTGTTGTCTATCCATTATTTGGTTTTTCTGTTAATTGGAAAAAAAGTTACCATTTTTGCGTCAAATATTTCCTAATGTTTCTTTATTTTCCAACAAAAATATTTATCTTTTATCCTGTCTTTTGGCATAAGCAGAATGAAATGTATTGTTTAGAAGACAGCATAGAGGTTCTGTATGCTTTGAAAGCCAATAAACATTTAGTTTTATGCTTCCATCTCTGAAAATAAACGCATGAAAAACATGAGTTTTCAATGTAATGATCTTTAGGCAGATAAGACAGAGTAGGATACTGTATGTGATGAAAAATAATTTGTTACCATAAAAAAAAATAGACGCCCTCTTATTTTTTTAATGGCCAGAAATTGATGCTTGCGTATTCTATGTCATGATTAGTAATGAAGAAGCATGAAAGACTCTTGAATAATGTTGAAATGGTTTACTTTCCAGATGTTTGCTGCTTTGGAATCTACGATGCTTGCTGAGACGACTCCTGAAGGCCCCTTCTAACTTTTCGAAAATAATGAAAATCCAATTAATTAGTACCCCAATGCATTACCAAGCTAGATTTGAAAACGTAGAAAAAATCAATTATAATTTCCTATTCCTTTCAGATGTTTAAACAAAGGTTCAAATAAGAAAATTAATTTTTCAATGATGCCACGGTTTTAATCATGTCAAACAATTGAAGTTGAAAACAAACTTAACTCAAAGGAAGCGCCTTCATTAACCATAATTTAAAGGCGACAAACTTGAAAGAACGGCAAAAATGTCAAAATGGAAGAGTTCTTCTTTTGACCCTCCATTTCCCGAAGCCGCCAATTCCGCCAGAAAAGCTTCTGAGGCCGAAATAAGAGGTTTGTTTGAAGCACTCGACAAGGACAGCAATGGCTATGTGGACAGGTGGATGGGTGGTAAGAGAAAGGGAATGGTAGTTTCAAAAATGTTTAAAATATGTATGTAGTTGTAGTAAGTTTATTAGAATACTCAAGGATAAAAATAGCTTTTAAAATGTATTAAATAAACAATGAGTAAAATAAAATATTGTGTGAGTGAATAGATGGATATACAAAGACTGAATGAGAGCATGAGTGGTCCAGTGATACGAGAACATCCGCTTTGACAAAGAAAATATTATTTAAGTGTGCCTAAAAACCTGAAAATAAAATAAATGTATAAATATTGAAATAAAATGAAATAATTGAAAAAATATTTAAATAAAATAAAATAATTGAATAAATATTTAAATAAAATAAAATAATTGAATAAATATTGAAATAAAATAAAATAATTTCAAAAATATCTTAAAGCGTTTTAAATCATGAATTTTTTAAAGTACTTTTTCTTTTTTGGTCATCTATTAATCAACGTTAGAATGGGAAAATAAATTTAAGAAGAAAAATCATTGAACTATTAAATAATAAAAAAGACTAAGTTGCATGAAGTTTCTTTAACTGAGTGAAAAAAAGTAAATATTCTGGCTGCTTGAAAGGTTCGTGAAGTGAGTGGCTAGTAATTGGATGTATAAAACTCAACAATGATTGGATTTAGGCTGCTTAGAACAGCAGAAAAGTAGGCCGAAAATGAGAACGCGTGAAAGAAAAAAGAAAAAGGTTAGAAAAATTAGATATAGTTTATTTTGAGTGGGAAAAAAGCATACATTTTAAAATTTTCAAAACTAAAAAAGTGGTTGGCAAAGGGTTTACCCGAAAAATTTGAGAACTAGAAGCTTGACTCAAATTTAAAAGAGTTATGGAAGTGAATGTGTGCTCACGCTTGCTTGAAAAATTCATTTATGTAATTCATAAATGTATTTCAACACTTGTGACATAAAACATTTTTGCCCATAAAACCTTAATAGCATTTTTTAAATCCAATAAACTTTCATCATCTTATCAATTAACATTTTACATCTACTTTCCTTTTTCTAACAGAAACGAGTTGCGTGATACGATGGAAGAGGTTGGACTGACGCTGACTGATGCTGATGTCACCAACATGATGGGGGCAGCTGACCTGCCCCTCAAAGACCGCATCTTTTATGAAGGTGGGGAGAATAATAGAAAATAATCTTAAGATCTGTGGAAAAAGAATAGTTTTTTAATAAAAGTGTCAAATATACAAAAATATAGTTTTTTTTTCATATTTAAAATATAAATATTTGTTATGAATATCCAATAATATAAATATTATTTTTTAAGAATCCAAAGATAGAAATATAATTTTTTCAAATTATTATTGGCTGCTGTGATTACCACCATTAGTATTCGAGTTTTTAATAGACTGTCAAAAAAAGTATGTCCGAAATAAAAGGTCAAAAATAATTATCTTTTCGAAACATGATTGTGTCTAAAGATGATAAATGTTTTGGAAAAAAAATATTTCATGATAATCGTAACATACAACAAATGGAGCCCATGCTAATTTCACGCTTACATTTTTAGCCTTAGTGTACAAGGTTCTCTGATAAAGAATAAAATTCTTTGATGAATTGAAGAGCAGAAATGTGAAAGTCTTTTGAAGCTTTAGAGACTTTCGTTTACAAAAAATGCCTTAAATTTGTAAAATATAGTTTTTTCTGTCATTATATTTATAAGCGTGTTTTTACATTTATTTTTTTGTAGGCGGTTTAATCGCGTATATTTTTCTGCTCTTGATTTCTTTTGAGAGAGAGCCAAATCTTGCAGTAAGCCGTGTAAGCAGACGTTAAATAGGAGAATTTTCCATGGAGCGAATGTTGCGATTAAGACATAACAATCCATGCAAGTAGCTATTTAGGCGGAAACAATACTTTTGAATAATCTCTATCAAACGTTGAATCAAAAATATTGAAATAAAATATTTAATCTTTTGAATATCACAGTGTTTAAATTTTATAGAATAAGAAGGAATATAGAATATTTGAAGCTAAAACCTGAGAATTTGCTTCGTTAATGCTTAAGGCCTTATGAAATAGAATTCTAGACATACTTTAAAGTTTTATGGACTTCTGAATGTGGCAAGAAAATTTTCTTTGAAGCAATTATTTAAAAAAAAGTAATAATTATTATGATCATAAGAAGGTCATTACGTGAAAACATTGTAATGAATCAATCATATATAAACAGAAATTCTTTTTCGTGTTTATGTAACTATAAAAAATGTCTGCTCTACTTTTTGTGTTGATTTATTGAGAGATCATCTTCCACATTCTTTCTATCTGACAAATTCTGCATCGTAAGTTGTTTTCAGAAGTTTTTTTCTCCTCAGAATTAAAAAACAGATTGGGTTTTACATTTCTTGAATAAATAACTACTTTAAATATTTTTTTTTAAATTATTGAAAAAGTTTTCATACAAGATAGCAGAAACAAAAAAATGGCAAGCCTTATAACAATATCACGACTCACCATTGCCTGAAATTTTTTATAAATGGATAATATGCATATTCACTATGAATGAACTCAACACAAAGGAATTTATCGTATCGAAATGTTATTAGAGCATGTTTTGAATAAAGAGGTTTTGTTCGTGCTATTTTGATGGAATATGTAGTTTAAAATGGCATTCATCTCACCCAATAAACTTATCTTTCTTCAAGTTTTTAATTATTGGCGGCTGATTCTGATAAAATTCAGAAACATCAGTTTTTTTCAATGTGCATTGAAACCTTAAAAGTGCTAATTAGAAAATATGTGTTTTGTAGATGCAATGGAGATGATTCCTAAAATATAATTTACGTGTTTTCAAATTTTGATTTTCTAAAAAAAAGATTGAAAAATGTTTAAAAAAATCTAAGTAATTGTTTTTCTACTACTAAAACCTAAAAGCCCGTCTTATAACATTAAAAATAATTAATAGTGAGTTAAAAACAAAATATAGTAAAGTAAATACTCGCAAAGAGTCTCAAAACATGTTCAAAAGTCAGAAAATCTTTGAGATGTTGAAAAATATATATACATTTTAAAGAAAAATAAACGTTCAAATAAAAAGACGTCTCTAGGGATGTACATGAAAGCATATAGGACCTGAGCACACTAGAACGTTCATGTCTATTGATTGTGCCTTTTCGGTTCTCGCCTGGAAATATCGACCGCTCAATACAAAATCAATGACTTTTTTGTTTTAGGATTTTGAAAAATGTTTTTTGAGAAATGTTTTTGTGGCCATTTTTCATACATTTATTTTTTCTGTGTTACAAAAAATACTTCTGAAGATTTCGATTTTTTATTTCAATAAATAACTAAATAATTTGTTGATGACAGTTTGCAAAATCAAAGTATTAAAATAAAATTTTAAATGTAAAAAACATTGCAGACTTCGTGAAGATGATGGCAGGCAGAGTGGGTCATTCGCAGAGAAGGGTAGGTGCCAAGACATGCTTTACCAATAAAAATCATATGACATTTTTAACGTATTCATTCAAACTAATTATTGGGGAAAAAACTATTGTTATTCTTAAACTCAATTTTTAAGATAACTTAAACACTTGCAAACGCACACACACAGGCACTATTCAAGCAAAGAGGAGCTCAGGGCCCGTCTACTTACAGCATCTGTGAAGGAGAGGAAGAAAACAAAGACTTGCAAGGTTTCACAACATTAATCAATATATTTTAGACTATTTCTTAATTATAAAAAAGTACTTTAAAGTATTTTTTATCAACTTTTTTTAGATAAAGTTAACTCTTGTGAGCCTACGGGTATGTAGATCTATATGAAAGTGATTTTATAAATCGGTGTGTGTTAGAGAGTTTTCAGCTCGACTTTGTCAGAAATGGGAATAAACGCAAAATAAAACTCGATTCGTATGTATGCACACACAACAGTAAGCACACAAACAATTCTATTCTTTTCATCAAATCAAATTGAACAAACAATTGAAGGAATCCGCTAATTCCCAAGAGCAGTGCACGCCTAAAAATATTCAGAGCATCCTTCAAAGATAAAGAACTGAATTTTTGTGGACTTTGTTGCTGAAATAAGAACTATTTAACTTATTCAGAGAAAATGTATACTAAAAAGATTACCATGCTCACTCAACAAATTATCTTTATGGCATGGAAGATTTCTGAGTCGATACCATTTAAGCCATAATATTTAGAACAGTGTGTTTTATGACGATTTGCTATTTCCAAAAAAACAAAGATTCACATGTTTTTTTTAGTAATTTCATGTTTAAATATTCTTTCTAATGCCCTGAACAACTTTTGATTTTTTAGTTCTATAAAAAGTTTAATGTTTTAAAGAACTTTTTATCACGAGCTTTAACGAAGAAACATAAACACTTTAATGCCTAAAATGGTACAGTAACTGTGTCGTAAGGGACTTTACTAAAACTTTATACGTGGTAATTCTGCTTTTAAAGCCTTAAAAAGAGGTTTCGCATAATAATAAGTTACTTACGGCGTGGGTATTAAAACATTCTATAAACAGAATTTTTAAATGACACTTTAAAAAATGTTTTAATTATTTTAAAGAAATTGTATAAATAATTTAGAAATTTTATTTTCGCTTAAATAAACTTTTTCGGAGTTTTGCTGAAATACTCGTGTCAAAATAGAAAATCACAACAAAAATAGTTGAAATTAGATCATCATTTATGTTGAAACGATTTTCAAAGCTTTCACAATAATACCAAGATAACTTCTACCTAAATACACCTCTATTGCCTTTTCTGAAACTATCTAACGAACATTTAGATCAGTCTTACTACCACAAGATAACTTCTTTTGAAAAGCGCAAAAACACCTCAAAAACACACCACACACAGCAATGAGGGTGGCTTTCTCGATGTTCGACAAGAACAAGGATGGCTTGATTAGCGCTCAAGAGGTATACGATACGATGACTTCTGTTCTCGCCATGAAGGTCACTCTGAAAGAGGTCAAGATCATCGTCAATAAAGTCGACATGGACGGTGAGGGGGGGAGAGAAGAGTGATAGATAAAGAATGGTGGTGAATGGTGGTGGGGATGAATAAGTCGATTGTAGGTGCGTGGGATGAAACGAATGGCAAGAAATTGAGAGTGCAAAAAGGAAAGATTTTAAGAATATTATGTTTAAAAAGTGAGAAAGAGAATTGTTGGGCAATGTGAAGTAATCAATGTGGTGATGTTGATTACGTGAAAACATTAAAGGCTGAAGAAATAATGTATAAATAGTTTTGAAAGATTTAAGTTTGTAATTAATGTAATTTAAAATAATGTTTACAAAATTTAATTTTAAAAATCTAATAATGACAAAATAATTAGTTTTAGCAATTATCTAGAATCATTAAATGTCTAAAAGCAATTCTTTTTTTATTTGTTTAAAAAAATTTAATTTGACAAAGTTATTTAACTCGGGGTCGTAAATAGTTTAAAATGTGCAAAAAAACGAATTGTAAGTCTTCCTTAAAACTTGTATTCTTACAATTGTTTTTAAATTTTTATTCATTAAAATCTATCGATTTTTAATACGTTTTTCGCGTACCATTGATGAAACGATCATTCCATATTTTTATCTTATCCTTATGCAGTAACTTTAAGAAATAATAAAACTAAAATAGATAGCACCAAAACACCAAAACATGAAAAAACCTCTGAAGGTGATGGATCAATAAATTTCGAAGAGTTTTGTCAAGCGATATATCGTCACCAGCAACGACACCTCCATCCTTCCAGCAACTACCCATCCAGATCCAAGATGAAGTTTGTTTTCGTATGATTATATATTCTGATATTTACTCTAAAATGAGCTATCATTTTCAATATTATTTTGAAACTTCTTTTAAGTAGCTAACTAGTTTCGTGCGCAGAAAAGCATCTCATAAACCGTGAGAAATTATAGCAGTTATGGCGAAAAACTTTCACACTTGAACGACCAATTGTGAACTTTTACGATTAATAATTAAATGTTTTGAAAATAAAATTTTAACTGATTTTTCTGCTTAAATAAAACATCAAAATATTTAATTTATTATATTTTTTAGAATAAGGATAAACACCAAATTTAACTTTTTTTCCATTTTATTTTCACAGAACGTCTTTTTATTAACAATGAGAAATAAAACATTCTATCGCAGATCTATTTATCGAAGGCTTTCATGTAACATAAAATCCTTTTAAACTTTTTCTTCACACTTTCATTTTTATCAAAACCTAAGCCTTCATCTTCCACAATTACTCTAGCAGTCTAAATTTCAATATCATCACTGCCCACCTTCACCATCTGTCAAGTCCACAACTGTGGTGGCAGCTGTTCTCTTGCTGTTCATTTCTAAAACTCACGATTGTTGGCTTAAAAAAAGTAACAATAGTTTCAAAAACAAAGAAACCGGTAAATGCAAAATGAACTATTTTAAACTTTAAAATAGTTACAATTTGTTGTGAAAAATATTTTACGTCTTTGGCTTCTTTGCCCTTTCTTAGGCAAAATCCAACAGCCTGACGGGTTATGACCATGAATGTCATAGGTTTTCAATTTTTGACCGAAATGAGTGAAAAAATTAAAACTAATTTTATTTTAAACAATTAAAATATAGTTTAAAATAAAACATGTACATTTTAAGAAGATCGCTTGAAAGAGCCTTGTCAACTAGAGTATGTAGCGGAGAGTCTAAGAGCCTAAAAAATCTTTTTATTCTGAATTGAAAAATTAAAAACAGGTTTCGAATTAAAAATTAATAAAGAATTTTAGTCTTACAAAGTTATTATATATATAATATTTGAAAAACTGTGAATTTATATAAGCATTCAGGTTCAAAATAAAAATTATTAGAAAGAGAGAACTTCAAAATTACCAAAATTCTTGTTATATTTCTAATAATATAAAAACTTATTTCAATTCTCCAACACAGAAGCCCCATGCTGGGTCAGGTGAGCAGGCAAGAGTTGGCCCAGGCCTTCAAGGTCTTCGACAAGGACATGGACGGATACATCAATAGCCAAGATCTAAAGTTTGTGTTGTTGTTGTTGTTGTTGTTGTTAATGTAAGTTATGATGATGAAAAATGTTGACTAGTAGATATTATACGTTTTCTTATTTTTGTTTCTGATTTCGTTGGTTTCTGTGGCTTTTATTCTTTGAAATTTCAATGGGCTTTTGTGTGAGCTTTGATTTATTATTAGGTTTTAATTTTATATTTAAAAAGGCATTCTAAATTCATATGATTAAAATTTAAAATCTTCTTTAGGGAGAAATAAATATTAAATTTGAAAATAAATCATTCGTAGTGACTAGCCAGTGCTTGAAGGAAAAAATTGTAAGCGCTTTCGAAGAAGTTTTTGGACGTTGATTAATTGTATTATCGAAATTATAAAGAAGATAACTAATTAATAACACCTGCTCGACATCTCAAAAGAGTAATAGAATTTTTTTTAATGTTATTATCCAAAAATATAAATATTTAAATAAATTTGTTTAACAATTTTCAAACTATATAATAAATTTGCTTCAAATATGAAAAAAAACTTACTTTTGTTTATTTATTTAAGAGATCCACTAAATATCTGCCTAAAAATAGTCATTCTCACAAACTCATAGAAAAATATATCCTACCCTCACAACTAAAAGTTTGCAACAACTACATATTTTTCATGCCAAGACACTAAAACTCTATTATACCATTTACGCTCATTAAACCTATTAGGTCCACACACCACCACCAGCCATGGTAACAAAAACAAATTCGACTAATAGAGTTACTACTCGACAGAAGCACAATGCAACAGTTGGGTTTGATTCTGACGGAGGACGATGTGCAGGCGATGATGAAGTCCGCAAGGATCGGCACCAATGAAAAGATTTCGTTCTCAGGTGCATGAAAAAACATATGTTTAGTTTAATTATATTGAATGCGTGATTATTTGATTTAAGTTTGAATGAAGTGAGGAAAATGTAAATACAAAAAGACAAGTTTCGTATAACTGTCGAGAACTAAAGATATAATGAACTGACCAACAATATAGTTTAATTGTAAATTATTAAAATAATTCATTTTAGAATATTTCAAATAGTTTAAATAACTTTTAATAAATGTAAAATTTTGTTTACGCCAAAAAAATGTCTAATCTAAAAGCAGATCGTGACAAATGGATTTTCATCAATAAAAGCACGCTCTATGAATATTTTTCTCATTAATTTATTTTCATTTTAAAGATTTTTCTAAAAGTTTCAGTTAAAAATTTAAAAATTTGTATATATTTATTTGAAAAGTTTTATATGTTTTTGCTCTTTCCATCTTCTTGAACATTCAGACGCCAATCAATCAATCACTGTTTTCCCAGAGCAGCTCAGCATCTCTACAGCCCTCTTTTTTCCAATATTTTTCCTCCTTTCGGCACACGCCATCAAAACATCAGCGTCTGAAAAATTTTCGAAAAACCTATTTATTGCTGTGAACTAAATTCAATTTTTTAGTTGTGTTTTCATTGAAAAAGCCATTTTAAAGATGTTATTTTAGAGATGTAGCCAAATGATATGAATAAATCTTCAGGGTGTTAACTTCACAATAACCTATTTCGGATCTGAATGCTTAGATTTATTTTGCAAAAGTTCATTAAATTTCACTGTGCAACAAATAAATATAATAAAAGTATACTTAGCATCTATGATTAGGCACAAACATTTTTCTTAAAAAATCAAAAGAAAAAATATCAAATGAATTTAATGAACATTGAGCTTTAAAAAAATATTTTGCGTTATTTTATTCAATATATTTCTGAATAAGTAAAAAAATCTATAAAGATAATGATGAAAACGCTACACGTGTTTTTTCGTAATAATTTCTTCTTTATTGCCCTTTCATGCCTCCAAGCCAGTCCCTTACATAAACTTCTTTATTTTCACGTTGTTTTTAAAGATCATAATTTTCGTGAATTTTTAGTGAAATGCAATTAGGTTTTCAACCAATATTTCAAATTTATTAGAAATTTTTATCTTTACTATTTTGAAACACTCATAATTTTTATAAAATCAGTTTACAAATCTAAATTGAAAGCTTTTGCAAGATCAATAAAAAACTTTGAACTTGGTATATTTCGTTGGTCGGGAAATCACCTCAATTGACCGCAGAAACGAAGAAGTTCAACCTATCTATCTTAAGAATAAGTGCAACAAGATGGACAGACGCTGGAAAGAAACAATTGACTTCCGGTGAATTACTGTTCTTCTCAAGGCGTGAGCAAGAAGATGCTGCGCATGTCCAGGAAGTAACCATTACGCCTTCTAAGCCTGCATGGAGAGCGCTCTTCGGGTGGGAAGCACACGGATCACGGATAATGAAAACATATTTCCTATTCCTAAAAAAGCTCACCCAATTAATATAATAAAATACAATTTTAAATTGTATAATATGCATATTATGCATAAATATCAAATAAAATTGTGTTTGAGTAGGAACTTTTTTTACTCTTTCATAAATTTGATAAGATTCTTTGTTTCCGCAATAAAACATCATCTAGTGATGGTATGCTCTGAAAAAAATTTTTCTCACTTTTTCAACTATTTTTTTACTTTAAATTTTTAAACTTACATTTTTTTCAACGCTAATCTTCAAATTCAGAATTCTGCCGTATCTACACCAGCCAAACCTCTCTCAACAGTGACCAAAGCATTGCTCCTCCAGTCAGTTTAACTTTATTTTTCAATTTTAAGTTAATAAATACTTGAAAGTATTTCATTCATTCGTTTCATTATATATGAAGTCTTTTAAGATCTGTTTTGATATTCTTTATCTTTTCTTTTTTTACCATCAGATTTTTCTTATATCTTGTAAAAAATATCTCTTCTTATATTTCACCAAACTAACAATTTTCAAAAACTCAATATATTTATTTCATATGCTATTTTAGCCATTCGTCATAGTGACTAAAAATGAGTCTACTTAAATAGAAATTCACCCATTCGTCAATTCTTATCACTCATCTATTAGTAGCTATCACTTTTATTCACAACTTTATTTCGATCTTTTAATATCTTCCATCTTTTCTTTCTCATCTTGTATATTTTTTTCTCTTTCACCACTTTTTCACCCATCAACTCGAAGCTCATTCAGTTCTTATCACTTCGAAAGCAATCGTTAGCTTGACAAATAACTGTTAGATTTATTTCATAAAATCACTCGTTGAAGCATAAGCCTGCCGTGATGAGAGCATCCATCAGAGGATTATTGCTTGGGGAGAAGTTGGAAAGTGGAAAAGGTAGTTGAGAGATAGTGATGTGTATTAGAAAGGTCGCTGTTTTTGGTAGATAACGCTCGAAATTCTGGTGTAAGGTTTGGTCATTTAGTTGATGGATGAGTCGGTAAGTTGTTGGTTAGACGAAGGAACCGGTGACTGATATAATATATGTAGTTTCATAACCAATGATTTTGGATTCTTGAAAATAGAAGAAAAAAACATCAAATTTAAAGCAGTAATATAAATTGTAAAAATTATGCTGCGTTAATAAGCAAGAAAAGTCAAAATATTCATTCTGCATTTAGAACTTAAAAATGAAGAATTTAGGTATTAATTATTCTGTCTAAACTGAAGTCAAAGCTGCTTGGTTTTATTTCGAGAAACTTTAATCATGTTTTTAATTTTTAGTGTTTAGACTCACTTTGATATTCAAACTTTGACAGCGAAAGCTATTAACTTTTAATCTAAAGAAATTTCTTCGGTCTTAAAACTTCTCAAAACTTCTATCTTTTTAAAATTTTAAAATTAACATATTTTCATAAAAATACCCTTTAAATCTTTTCATTTCATGACTAATCTGACAATTTCAGTTTTTTGCCTTTATTATTTTTGACACTTTCATATTTCTCAAAATTTTATTGTTTTGATAATTTCGTAGTGTTTTAACTTTTACCCTTATATTATTATAATATTATTATACTATTCGCTTAATATTATATCATATTGGTTTTTAGCAATACAATTGAACACATAAGCATACAAAAAATACATACTCATTTCAAAATTCAATAAAAACATAGGATAAAAGGCAAGGGGAGATGAAAAAGAAGTACACCAACAAACTGACCAAGCCTCAAGAAACAGGTTGGAGAGATTGAGCTTAGGTGTGGATATTAAATTACAAAAGCACTTTTCAACGCCACAGCAGCGCTAAAATCCTTTTATTTCACTGTAATAAGGCAAGCGCTTCTAAGACAAAGAATAATTCTATGGTATGAATACAGATTGGGTAATAAACACTAAAAAAGAAAAGCTTGTCTCAAAGACTTCTTTCAGTCTATAATTATTTCCGTCTTTTAAAACTGTATACCACTTCTATTTTGACGTTTAAATTGTTTTTTTGGGGAAAATTAAAGGTATTAAAGGAGGGATAAGAAAACATGTGTCTAAGAAAACCTTTTAACATGGTGGTTGCATGTGTTTTGAGTTTAAATGAAACATAGTTAACTTTTAACTTGTCTAGTGAAAATTTGCTTTTAAAGAAAAAAATTTTTTTTATTCATTACTTTATGGGCATAATTATAAAAATCAAAACAAGACTCAAAATTTAAAACATTTTGTTTGATAAATTTATTTTTCAATTAAAAACGTTATGGTCAGCGTAATAATTAAATTAATTATTAAAAGTGGTATTTATTAAGTAGCTTTTGTGGTAATTGTTATAATGAAAGAACACCAAGTAAGTTATCTCTATTGATCGTGCATTAAAGCCGCATTGCCAGGCCGTCTGGGCCGCATCATTTTATTAGCGTTTGTGAAAAACTAATTATCCAAAAGAAGAGACTTCATAAATTTTGTAGTTCTAACATAACTAAGACTAAGAAATTATAAGAGAATTATAATTACGACTCAGAAATTATAAGAGAATTATAATTACGACTCAGAAATTATAAGAGAATAATAATAAATCATGGATAATTATTGCTGCAATTATTGCATTTTTCCACTTTAGCGTGTTACGAATTATGTATGAATAATATACATTGTACATCCATATTTTTACCCAGCCCACACTCATTCGCATATTTTTATTCTTCTCTATACTAATATTTTATAATTAGCATTATTTTTTATATTTTACTTTTTAAGAAAGTTTTTAAAAATTATGATTATCTACATTTTTATTTTGTTTTTATAGTTTTGTTATAATTTATAACAAGTAAGAGCAACTTTTTTAATATTTCTTTTTTTTAATTATTTATATTTTTATCAGCAAGTTTGTTGTTGTCTCGTAGATTAGTGCATATCAAAATCGATTCAAGTAAAGCAAGCTTATAACGGCACGATGGTGTGGGGCGTTGATGCTGAGAAAAAGTGAGGGTGATGAAGATATTGATAATGATGGAATAAGAACCAAGAAAAAGATTATGATTTGTTGATCGTGGTGAGCAACCCATAACAGTTAATCATCTTGTGTAGTGGTGAAGATGAGGGATCAAATCACATCAACATGTGCTACGACACAGCATGATGCAGTTGGTGGCTAATGATGAAGCATCGATGTGTTTACGGATGAGATAGAAAATCGATTTAAATTATCTTTTTTTCATTTTTAAAAACAAAAGTTTTTTTTATATAATTTAATATATATAAAAAATGGTTATGTTCACAAAAATTTCGTTTTCGATATATTTTTTTTCCTATAAGAACTTAATATTTTTATACTGCCTTTCTAAACACAAAACTTGCTTTAATCGCATGCTTTTAAAAAAATTGATAGTGTGTACCTGTTTAATTAAGCTCATTATACCACGAGACTGTCACGTCTCCACTCAAAACCATCCACTAACTTCCCATCAGAATAAATTTACCACAATTGATTGTTGAAAGATTATCACGAAAACGTCAACCTGTCTTTCGTCGCTTTTAGTTTCAGAAGGGAGAATAAGCAATATAATAAGAAAGAGAATATATATATAAAATAATAATAATAATGAACATAAACATAGACTAAAAAAGTAAAAACAAATATTTTATAAGTTATAAATGAATTTGAAATGATTCCTTTACTCATTTGCCACAAAACTTGACTATTCAGAATTTTTTTTTCCACTTTACAAATATCTGTATCACAACATTCAACTTTTTCCATAACCTAAAACCCCTTTCTTTTGTTACACAGACGAAATAAAAGCGGTCTTCAACATCTTCGACATGGACAAAGACGGTTTTATCACACAAGAGGAAGTACTTCAAGTGCTTTCTTCAATGGATATCCACCCATCTTTTGAGTGCATCGTCGATGTTTTTGAACAAGTCGACTTGGATGGTGGGTAGTTTGGTTTTATTATGGTTTGAGTTTTACGGTAGTTTGTGAAGTTTTAACAAAGTTTATATACTTTTTTTGTATTTTGAAATTTAATTAATAGAAAACTTTAGAATTTTCAATTTTTCAAACTGTTTTTCTTTTACAATTATTTATTTCTTTAATTCTTCTTCAGACTTTTTTTCCCAGTCATTGCGAAAGACTTGTTATTTTGTTGGTCAACTGGCTGACGGATGAAAATACTTGCCGGCCAATTTTGACTTTTTTTCGGTCCAAGCGTTTTAAGTCTCAAAAACACTTGATTTTTAACATAAACGAAACAAAGCAATGATTTCGGAGAAAAAAACTGTTAATTGCGAGTTAAATTTGTTTTCAACTATTTCAAAAAAATTAAAAACGTTTATGCCAATTTGTTTACTGAAAACTTAATGTTAGTTTAACCAATCAAATTTCATTGTCAGTTTTTTTTATTTTTCGTTTGCAAGATCCAACAGGCCAACAGGTTTTCGTAATGACTGCTTAGTGCCTTGTGTCGTTCATCTTTCAAATTTTTTCCCAATCTCCTAGTAATAGTTTTATTTATCTAAAAGCCTTTTCTTAAAAACAAATTTTCTTTTATTCTTAACCCCAGTGCTTCATAAATCATCGTTAAAATACCATCCGAAAGGCAACTCGAGTAGAAAATGAAGATTAGCAAATAAACTCATTTTTATTAAATATAGAAGTTGATTATTTTTTCAGTATACCATAATAAACATTTTTAATATTTTATTCTTCTTATTTATTATATGTTTCTAATGTTATTCAACGATTCGATACTTTACAAAAAAGAATTTATTGAAAATTCACGACTTCAAGCTAACTTTCCATCTGTATTCCGCCCTTCAACTCATTTCTTCACCACCAGAAACTCCACCACCACCATACACCCAACGAACTCCACATTACAGCCAGACTCCACCAACCACTCC